>CAKAJA020000039.1:0-15000 GCA_916610235.2 Lasioglossum morio
TTGAAACTTCGAAAAACTGCATTAAACGCGGTATTATACAGGGATCTAACATTTAGAATCGTGCGAAACAGCCAGGAAAAAAGTTTACTCTTGACGCGGGGACTTGGAAAATTTTCGCTCGAGCTCCGTCGCTTCGTCCAACCGACGCGCCAGAACGCTCTTCGCGAGTCGCTCGATCGTCCGACTAGATGACCCGCTCGAGGGTTATTTCGATTTTTCTCGAAAAATACTCATCCGAGAGCGTTGAAACTTCGAAAAACTGCATTAAACGCGGTATTATAGAGGGATCTAACGTTTAGAATCGTGCGAAACAGCCAGGAAAAAAGTTTACTCTTGACGCGGGGACTTGGTAAAATTTCGCTCGAGCTCCGTCGCCTCGTCCAACCGACGCGCCAGAACGCACTTCGCGAGACGCTCGGTCGTCCGACTAGATGACCCGCTCGAGGGTTATTTCGATTTTTCTCGAAAAATACTCATCCGAGAGCGTTGAAACTTCGAAAAACTGCATTAAACGCGGTATTATACAGGGATCTAACATTTAGAATCGTGCGAAACAGCCAGGAAAAAAGTTTACTCTTGACGCGGGGACTTGGAAAAATTTCGCTCGAGCTCCGTCGCCTCGTCCAACCGACGCGCCAGAACGCACTTCGCGAGTCGCTCGATCGTCCGACTAGATGACCCGCTCGACGGTTATTTCGATTTTTCTCGAAAAATACTCATCCGAGAGCGTTGAAACTTCGTAAAACTGCATTAAACGCGGTATTATACAGGGATCTAACATTTAGAATCGTGCGAAACAGCCAGGAAAAAAGTTTACTCTTGCCGCGGGGACTTGGAAAATTTTCGCTCGAGCTCCGTCGCCTCGTCCAACCGACGCGCCAGAACGCACTTCGCGAGTCGCTCGATCGTTCGACTAGATGACCCGCTCGACGGTTATTTCGATTTTTCTCGAAAAATACTCATCCGAGAGCGTTGAAACTTCGAAAAACTGCATTAAACGCGGTATTATACAGGGATCTAACATTTAGAATCGTGCGAAACAGCCAGGAAAAAAGTTTACTCTTGACGCGGGGACTTGGAAAAATTTCGCTCGAGCTCCGTCGCCTCGTCCAACCGACGCGCCAGAACCCACTTCGCGAGTCGCTCGATCGTTCGACTAGATGACCCGCTCGACGGTTATTTCGATTTTTCTCGAAAAATACTCATCCGAGAGCGTTGAAACTTCGAAAAACTGCATTAAACGCGGTATTATACAGGGATCTAACATTTAGAATCGTGCGAAACAGCCAGGAAAAAAGTTTACTCTTGACGCGGGGACTTGGAAAATTTTCGCTCGAGCTCCGTCGCCTCGTCCAACCGACGCGCCAGAACGCACTTCGCGAGTCGCTCGATCGTCCGACTAGATGACCCGCTCGACGGTTATTTCGATTTTTCTCGAAAAATACTCATCCGAGAGCGTTGAAACTTCGAAAAACTGCATTAAACGCGGTATTATACAGGGATCTAACATTTAGAATCGTGCGAAACAGCCAGGAAAAAAGTTTACTCTTGACGCGGGGACTTGGAAAATTTTCGCTCGAGCTCCGTAGCCTCGTCCAACCGACGCGCCAGAACCCACGTCGCGAGTCGCTCGATCTTCCGACTAGATGACCCGCTCGACGGTTATTTCGATTTTTCTCGAAAAATACTCATCCGAGAGCGTTGAAACTTCGAAAAACTGCATTAAACGCGGTATTATAGAGGGATCTAACGTTTAGAATCGTGCGAAACAGCCAGGAAAAAAGTTTACTCTTGACGCGGGGACTTGGTAAAATTTCGCTCGAGCTCCGTCGCCTCGTCCAACCGACGCGCCAGAACGCACTTCGCGAGACGCTCGGTCGTCCGACTAGATGACCCGCTCGAGGGTTATTTCGATTTTTCTCGAAAAATACTCATCCGAGAGCGTTGAAACTTCGAAAAACTGCATTAAACGCGGTATTATACGGGGATCTAACATTTAGAATCGTCCGAAACAGCCAGGAAAAAAGTTTACTCTTGACGCTGGGACTTGGAAAATTTTCGCTCGAGCTCCGTCGCTTCGTCCAACCGACGCGCCAGAACGCTCTTCGCGAGTCGCTCGATCGTCCGACTAGATGACCCGCTCGAGGGTTATTTCGATTTTTCTCGAAAAATACTCATCCGAGAGCGTTGAAACTTCGAAAAACTGCATTAAACGCGGTATTATACAGGGATCTAACATTTAGAATCGTGCGAAACAGCCAGGAAAAAAGTTTACTCTTGACGCGGGGACTTGGAAAATTTTCGCTCGAGCTCCGTCGCTTCGTCCAACCGACGCGCCAGAACGCTCTTCGCGAGTCGCTCGATCGTCCGACTAGATGACCCGCTCGAGGGTTATTTCGATTTTTCTCGAAAAATACTCATCCGAGAGCGTTGAAACTTCGAAAAACTGCATTAAACGCGGTATTATACAGGGATCTAACATTTAGAATCGTGCGAAACAGCCAGGAAAAAAGTTTACTCTTGACGCGGGGACTTGGAAAAATTTCGCTCGAGCTCCGTCGCCTCGTCCAACCGACGCGCCAGAACGCACTTCGCGAGTCGCTCGATCGTCCGACTAGATGACCCGCTCGACGGTTATTTCGATTTTTCTCGAAAAATACTCATCCGAGAGCGTTGAAACTTCGTAAAACTGCATTAAACGCGGTATTATACAGGGATCTAACATTTAGAATCGTGCGAAACAGCCAGGAAAAAAGTTTACTCTTGCCGCGGGGACTTGGAAAAATTTCGCTCGAGCTCCGTCGCCTCGTCCAACCGACGCGCCAGAACGCACTTCGCGAGTCGCTCGATCGTTC
Source organism: Lasioglossum morio (assembly GCA_916610235.2). Lineage (NCBI taxonomy): Eukaryota > Metazoa > Arthropoda > Insecta > Hymenoptera > Halictidae > Lasioglossum > Lasioglossum morio. Next base: position 2,856 of record CAKAJA020000039.1, read on the forward strand.
GACTAGATGACCCGCTCGACGGTTATTTCGATTTTTCTCGAAAAATACTCATCCGAGAGCGTTGAAACTTCGAAAAACTGCATTAAACGCGGTATTATACAGGGATCTAACATTTAGAATCGTGCGAAACAGCCAGGAAAAAAGTTTACTCTTGACGCGGGGACTTGGAAAAATTTCGCTCGAGCTCCGTCGCCTCGTCCAACCGACGCGCCAGAACGCACTTCGCGAGTCGCTCGATCGTTCGACTAGATGACCCGCTCGACGGTTATTTCGATTTTTCTCGAAAAATACTCATCCGAGAGCGTTGAAACTTCGAAAAACTGCATTAAACGCGGTATTATACAGGGATCTAACATTTAGAATCGTGCGAAACAGCCAGGAAAAAAGTTTACTCTTGACGCGGGGACTTGGAAAATTTTCGCTCGAGCTCCGTAGCCTCGTCCAACCGACGCGCCAGAACCCACGTCGCGAGTCGCTCGATCTTCCGACTAGATGACCCGCTCGACGGTTATTTCGATTTTTCTCGAAAAATACTCATCCGAGAGCGTTGAAACTTCGAAAAACTGCATTAAACGCGGTATTATAGAGGGATCTAACGTTTAGAATCGTGCGAAACAGCCAGGAAAAAAGTTTACTCTTGACGCGGGGACTTGGTAAAATTTCGCTCGAGCTCCGTCGCCTCGTCCAACCGACGCGCCAGAACGCACTTCGCGAGACGCTCGGTCGTCCGACTAGATGACCCGCTCGAGGGTTATTTCGATTTTTCTCGAAAAATACTCATCCGAGAGCGTTGAAACTTCGAAAAACTGCATTAAACGCGGTATTATACGGGGATCTAACATTTAGAATCGTCCGAAACAGCCAGGAAAAAAGTTTACTCTTGACGCTGGGACTTGGAAAATTTTCGCTCGAGCTCCGTCGCTTCGTCCAACCGACGCGCCAGAACGCTCTTCGCGAGTCGCTCGATCGTCCGACTAGATGACCCGCTCGAGGGTTATTTCGATTTTTCTCGAAAAATACTCATCCGAGAGCGTTGAAACTTCGAAAAACTGCATTAAACGCGGTATTATACAGGGATCTAACATTTAGAATCGTGCGAAACAGCCAGGAAAAAAGTTTACTCTTGACGCGGGGACTTGGAAAATTTTCGCTCGAGCTCCGTCGCTTCGTCCAACCGACGCGCCAGAACGCTCTTCGCGAGTCGCTCGATCGTCCGACTAGATGACCCGCTCGAGGGTTATTTCGATTTTTCTCGAAAAATACTCATCCGAGAGCGTTGAAACTTCGAAAAACTGCATTAAACGCGGTATTATAGAGGGATCTAACGTTTAGAATCGTGCGAAACAGCCAGGAAAAAAGTTTACTCTTGACGCGGGGACTTGGTAAAATTTCGCTCGAGCTCCGTCGCCTCGTCCAACCGACGCGCCAGAACGCACTTCGCGAGACGCTCGGTCGTCCGACTAGATGACCCGCTCGAGGGTTATTTCGATTTTTCTCGAAAAATACTCATCCGAGAGCGTTGAAACTTCGAAAAACTGCATTAAACGCGGTATTATACAGGGATCTAACATTTAGAATCGTGCGAAACAGCCAGGAAAAAAGTTTACTCTTGACGCGGGGACTTGGAAAAATTTCGCTCGAGCTCCGTCGCCTCGTCCAACCGACGCGCCAGAACGCACTTCGCGAGTCGCTCGATCGTCCGACTAGATGACCCGCTCGACGGTTATTTCGATTTTTCTCGAAAAATACTCATCCGAGAGCGTTGAAACTTCGTAAAACTGCATTAAACGCGGTATTATACAGGGATCTAACATTTAGAATCGTGCGAAACAGCCAGGAAAAAAGTTTACTCTTGCCGCGGGGACTTGGAAAATTTTCGCTCGAGCTCCGTCGCCTCGTCCAACCGACGCGCCAGAACGCACTTCGCGAGTCGCTCGATCGTTCGACTAGATGACCCGCTCGACGGTTATTTCGATTTTTCTCGAAAAATACTCATCCGAGAGCGTTGAAACTTCGAAAAACTGCATTAAACGCGGTATTATACAGGGATCTAACATTTAGAATCGTGCGAAACAGCCAGGAAAAAAGTTTACTCTTGACGCGGGGACTTGGAAAAATTTCGCTCGAGCTCCGTCGCCTCGTCCAACCGACGCGCCAGAACGCACTTCGCGAGTCGCTCGATCGTTCGACTAGATGACCCGCTCGACGGTTATTTCGATTTTTCTCGAAAAATACTCATCCGAGAGCGTTGAAACTTCGAAAAACTGCATTAAACGCGGTATTATACAGGGATCTAACATTTAGAATCGTGCGAAACAGCCAGGAAAAAAGTTTACTCTTGACGCGGGGACTTGGAAAATTTTCGCTCGAGCTCCGTCGCCTCGTCCAACCGACGCGCCAGAACGCACTTCGCGAGTCGCTCGATCGTCCGACTAGATGACCCGCTCGACGGTTATATCAATTTTTCTCGAAAAATACTCATCCGAGAGCGTTGAAACTTCGAAAAACTGCATTAAACGCGGTATTATACAGGGATCTAACATTTAGAATCGTGCGAAATAGCCAGGAAAAAAGTTTACTCTTGACGCGGGGACTTGGAAAAATTTCGCTCGAGCTCCGTCGCCTCGTCCAACCGACGCGCCAGAACGCACTTCGCGAGTCGCTCGATCGTCCGACTAGATGACCCGCTCGACGGTTATTTCGATTTTTCTCGAAAAATACTCATCCGAGAGCGTTGAAACTTCGTAAAACTGCATTAAACGCGGTATTATACAGGGATCTAACATTTAGAATCGTGCGAAACAGCCAGGAAAAAAGTTTACTCTTGCCGCGGGGACTTGGAAAATTTTCGCTCGAGCTCCGTCGCCTCGTCCAACCGACGCGCCAGAACGCACTTCGCGAGTCGCTCGATCGTTCGACTAGATGACCCGCTCGACGGTTATTTCGATTTTTCTCGAAAAATACTCATCCGAGAGCGTTGAAACTTCGAAAAACTGCATTAAACGCGGTATTATACAGGGATCTAACATTTAGAATCGTGCGAAACAGCCAGGAAAAAAGTTTACTCTTGACGCGGGGACTTGGAAAAATTTCGCTCGAGCTCCGTCGCCTCGTCCAACCGACGCGCCAGAACGCACTTCGCGAGTCGCTCGATCGTTCGACTAGATGACCCGCTCGACGGTTATTTCGATTTTTCTCGAAAAATACTCATCCGAGAGCGTTGAAACTTCGAAAAACTGCATTAAACGCGGTATTATACAGGGATCTAACATTTAGAATCGTGCGAAACAGCCAGGAAAAAATTATACTCTTGACGCGGGGACTTGGAAAATTTTCGCTCGAGCTCCGTCGCCTCGTCCAACCGACGCGCCAGAACGCACTTCGCGAGTCGCTCGATCGTCCGACTAGATGACCCGCTCGACGGTTATATCAATTTTTCTCGAAAAATACTCATCCGAGAGCGTTGAAACTTCGAAAAACTGCATTAAACGCGGTATTATACAGGGATCTAACATTTAGAATCGTGCGAAACAGCCAGGAAAAAAGTTTACTCTTGACGCGGGGACTTGGAAAATTTTCGCTCGAGCTCCGTAGCCTCGTCCAACCGACGCGCCAGAACCCACGTCGCGAGTCGCTCGATCTTCCGACTAGATGACCCGCTCGACGGTTATTTCGATTTTTCTCGAAAAATACTCATCCGAGAGCGTTGAAACTTCGAAAAACTGCATTAAACGCGGTATTATAGAGGGATCTAACGTTTAGAATCGTGCGAAACAGCCAGGAAAAAAGTTTACTCTTGACGCGGGGACTTGGTAAAATTTCGCTCGAGCTCCGTCGCCTCGTCCAACCGACGCGCCAGAACGCACTTCGCGAGACGCTCGGTCGTCCGACTAGATGACCCGCTCGAGGGTTATTTCGATTTTTCTCGAAAAATACTCATCCGAGAGCGTTGAAACTTCGTAAAACTGCATTAAACGCGGTATTATACAGGGATCTAACATTTAGAATCGTGCGAAACAGCCAGGAAAAAAGTTTACTCTTGACGCGGGGACTTGGTAAAATTTCGCTCGAGCTCCGTCGCCTCGTCCAACCGACGCGCCAGAACGCACTTCGCGAGACGCTCGGTCGTCCGACTAGATGACCCGCTCGAGGGTTATTTCGATTTTTCTCGAAAAATACTCATCCGAGAGCGTTGAAACTTCGTAAAACTGCATTAAACGCGGTATTATACAGGGATCTAACATTTAGAATCGTGCGAAACAGCCAGGAAAAAAGTTTACTCTTGACGCGGGGACTTGGAAAAATTTCGCTCGAGCTCCGTCGCTTCGTCCAACCGACGCGCCAGAACGCCCTTCGCGAGACGCTCGGTCGTCCGACTAGATGACCCGCTCGACGGTTATTTCGATTTTTCTCGAAAAATACTCATCCGAGAGCGTTGAAACTTCGAAAAACTGCATTAAACGCGGTATTATACGGGGATCTAACATTTAGAATCGTCCGAAACAGCCAGGAAAAAAGTTTACTCTTGACGCTGGGACTTGGAAAATTTTCGCTCGAGCTCCGTCGCTTCGTCCAACCGACGCGCCAGAACGCTCTTCGCGAGTCGCTCGATCGTCCGACTAGATGACCCGCTCGAGGGTTATTTCGATTTTTCTCGAAAAATACTCATCCGAGAGCGTTGAAACTTCGAAAAACTGCATTAAACGCGGTATTATACGGGGATCTAACATTTAGAATCGTCCGAAACAGCCAGGAAAAAAGTTTACTCTTGACGCTGGGACTTGGAAAATTTTCGCTCGAGCTCCGTCGCTTCGTCCAACCGACGCGCCAGAACGCTCTTCGCGAGTCGCTCGATCGTCCGACTAGATGACCCGCTCGAGGGTTATTTCGATTTTTCTCGAAAAATACTCATCCGAGAGCGTTGAAACTTCGAAAAACTGCATTAAACGCGGTATTATAGAGGGATCTAACGTTTAGAATCGTGCGAAACAGCCAGGAAAAAAGTTTACTCTTGACGCGGGGACTTGGTAAAATTTCGCTCGAGCTCCGTCGCCTCGTCCAACCGACGCGCCAGAACGCACTTCGCGAGACGCTCGGTCGTCCGACTAGATGACCCGCTCGAGGGTTATTTCGATTTTTCTCGAAAAATACTCATCCGAGAGCGTTGAAACTTCGAAAAACTGCATTAAACGCGGTATTATACAGGGATCTAACATTTAGAATCGTGCGAAATAGCCAGGAAAAAAGTTTACTCTTGACGCGGGGACTTGGAAAAATTTCGCTCGAGCTCCGTCGCCTCGTCCAACCGACGCGCCAGAACGCACTTCGCGAGTCGCTCGATCGTCCGACTAGATGACCCGCTCGACGGTTATTTCGATTTTTCTCGAAAAATACTCATCCGAGAGCGTTGAAACTTCGTAAAACTGCATTAAACGCGGTATTATACAGGGATCTAACATTTAGAATCGTGCGAAACAGCCAGGAAAAAAGTTTACTCTTGACGCGGGGACTTGGAAAATTTTCGCTCGAGCTCCGTCGCCTCGTCCAACCGACGCGCCAGAACGCACTTCGCGAGTCGCTCGATCGTTCGACTAGATGACCCGCTCGACGGTTATTTCGATTTTTCTCGAAAAATACTCATCCGAGAGCGTTGAAACTTCGAAAAACTGCATTAAACGCGGTATTATACAGGGATCTAACATTTAGAATCGTGCGAAACAGCCAGGAAAAAAGTTTACTCTTGACGCGGGGACTTGGAAAATTTTCGCTCGAGCTCCGTAGCCTCGTCCAACCGACGCGCCAGAACCCACGTCGCGAGTCGCTCGATCTTCCGACTAGATGACCCGCTCGACGGTTATTTCGATTTTTCTCGAAAAATACTCATCCGAGAGCGTTGAAACTTCGAAAAACTGCATTAAACGCGGTATTATAGAGGGATCTAACGTTTAGAATCGTGCGAAACAGCCAGGAAAAAAGTTTACTCTTGACGCGGGGACTTGGTAAAATTTCGCTCGAGCTCCGTCGCCTCGTCCAACCGACGCGCCAGAACGCACTTCGCGAGACGCTCGGTCGTCCGACTAGATGACCCGCTCGAGGGTTATTTCGATTTTTCTCGAAAAATACTCATCCGAGAGCGTTGAAACTTCGAAAAACTGCATTAAACGCGGTATTATACGGGGATCTAACATTTAGAATCGTCCGAAACAGCCAGGAAAAAAGTTTACTCTTGACGCTGGGACTTGGAAAATTTTCGCTCGAGCTCCGTCGCTTCGTCCAACCGACGCGCCAGAACGCTCTTCGCGAGTCGCTCGATCGTCCGACTAGATGACCCGCTCGAGGGTTATTTCGATTTTTCTCGAAAAATACTCATCCGAGAGCGTTGAAACTTCGAAAAACTGCATTAAACGCGGTATTATACAGGGATCTAACATTTAGAATCGTGCGAAACAGCCAGGAAAAAAGTTTACTCTTGACGCGGGGACTTGGAAAATTTTCGCTCGAGCTCCGTCGCTTCGTCCAACCGACGCGCCAGAACGCTCTTCGCGAGTCGCTCGATCGTCCGACTAGATGACCCGCTCGAGGGTTATTTCGATTTTTCTCGAAAAATACTCATCCGAGAGCGTTGAAACTTCGAAAAACTGCATTAAACGCGGTATTATACAGGGATCTAACATTTAGAATCGTGCGAAACAGCCAGGAAAAAAGTTTACTCTTGACGCGGGGACTTGGAAAAATTTCGCTCGAGCTCCGTCGCCTCGTCCAACCGACGCGCCAGAACGCACTTCGCGAGTCGCTCGATCGTCCGACTAGATGACCCGCTCGACGGTTATTTCGATTTTTCTCGAAAAATACTCATCCGAGAGCGTTGAAACTTCGTAAAACTGCATTAAACGCGGTATTATACAGGGATCTAACATTTAGAATCGTGCGAAACAGCCAGGAAAAAAGTTTACTCTTGCCGCGGGGACTTGGAAAATTTTCGCTCGAGCTCCGTCGCCTCGTCCAACCGACGCGCCAGAACGCACTTCGCGAGTCGCTCGATCGTTCGACTAGATGACCCGCTCGACGGTTATTTCGATTTTTCTCGAAAAATACTCATCCGAGAGCGTTGAAACTTCGAAAAACTGCATTAAACGCGGTATTATACAGGGATCTAACATTTAGAATCGTGCGAAACAGCCAGGAAAAAAGTTTACTCTTGACGCGGGGACTTGGAAAAATTTCGCTCGAGCTCCGTCGCCTCGTCCAACCGACGCGCCAGAACGCACTTCGCGAGTCGCTCGATCGTTCGACTAGATGACCCGCTCGACGGTTATTTCGATTTTTCTCGAAAAATACTCATCCGAGAGCGTTGAAACTTCGAAAAACTGCATTAAACGCGGTATTATACAGGGATCTAACATTTAGAATCGTGCGAAACAGCCAGGAAAAAAGTTTACTCTTGACGCGGGGACTTGGAAAATTTTCGCTCGAGCTCCGTAGCCTCGTCCAACCGACGCGCCAGAACCCACGTCGCGAGTCGCTCGATCTTCCGACTAGATGACCCGCTCGACGGTTATTTCGATTTTTCTCGAAAAATACTCATCCGAGAGCGTTGAAACTTCGAAAAACTGCATTAAACGCGGTATTATAGAGGGATCTAACGTTTAGAATCGTGCGAAACAGCCAGGAAAAAAGTTTACTCTTGACGCGGGGACTTGGTAAAATTTCGCTCGAGCTCCGTCGCCTCGTCCAACCGACGCGCCAGAACGCACTTCGCGAGACGCTCGGTCGTCCGACTAGATGACCCGCTCGAGGGTTATTTCGATTTTTCTCGAAAAATACTCATCCGAGAGCGTTGAAACTTCGAAAAACTGCATTAAACGCGGTATTATACGGGGATCTAACATTTAGAATCGTCCGAAACAGCCAGGAAAAAAGTTTACTCTTGACGCTGGGACTTGGAAAATTTTCGCTCGAGCTCCGTCGCTTCGTCCAACCGACGCGCCAGAACGCTCTTCGCGAGTCGCTCGATCGTCCGACTAGATGACCCGCTCGAGGGTTATTTCGATTTTTCTCGAAAAATACTCATCCGAGAGCGTTGAAACTTCGAAAAACTGCATTAAACGCGGTATTATACAGGGATCTAACATTTAGAATCGTGCGAAACAGCCAGGAAAAAAGTTTACTCTTGACGCGGGGACTTGGAAAATTTTCGCTCGAGCTCCGTCGCTTCGTCCAACCGACGCGCCAGAACGCTCTTCGCGAGTCGCTCGATCGTCCGACTAGATGACCCGCTCGAGGGTTATTTCGATTTTTCTCGAAAAATACTCATCCGAGAGCGTTGAAACTTCGAAAAACTGCATTAAACGCGGTATTATAGAGGGATCTAACGTTTAGAATCGTGCGAAACAGCCAGGAAAAAAGTTTACTCTTGACGCGGGGACTTGGTAAAATTTCGCTCGAGCTCCGTCGCCTCGTCCAACCGACGCGCCAGAACGCACTTCGCGAGACGCTCGGTCGTCCGACTAGATGACCCGCTCGAGGGTTATTTCGATTTTTCTCGAAAAATACTCATCCGAGAGCGTTGAAACTTCGAAAAACTGCATTAAACGCGGTATTATACAGGGATCTAACCTTTAGAATCGTGCGAAACAGCCAGGAAAAAAGTTTACTCTTGACGCGGGGACTTGGAAAAATTTCGCTCGAGCTCCGTCGCCTCGTCCAACCGACGCGCCAGAACGCACTTCGCGAGTCGCTCGATCGTCCGACTAGATGACCCGCTCGACGGTTATTTCGATTTTTCTCGAAAAATACTCATCCGAGAGCGTTGAAACTTCGTAAAACTGCATTAAACGCGGTATTATACAGGGATCTAACATTTAGAATCGTGCGAAACAGCCAGGAAAAAAGTTTACTCTTGCCGCGGGGACTTGGAAAATTTTCGCTCGAGCTCCGTCGCCTCGTCCAACCGACGCGCCAGAACGCACTTCGCGAGTCGCTCGATCGTTCGACTAGATGACCCGCTCGACGGTTATTTCGATTTTTCTCGAAAAATACTCATCCGAGAGCGTTGAAACTTCGAAAAACTGCATTAAACGCGGTATTATACAGGGATCTAACATTTAGAATCGTGCGAAACAGCCAGGAAAAAAGTTTACTCTTGACGCGGGGACTTGGAAAAATTTCGCTCGAGCTCCGTCGCCTCGTCCAACCGACGCGCCAGAACGCACTTCGCGAGTCGCTCGATCGTTCGACTAGATGACCCGCTCGACGGTTATTTCGATTTTTCTCGAAAAATACTCATCCGAGAGCGTTGAAACTTCGAAAAACTGCATTAAACGCGGTATTATACAGGGATCTAACATTTAGAATCGTGCGAAACAGCCAGGAAAAAAGTTTACTCTTGACGCGGGGACTTGGAAAATTTTCGCTCGAGCTCCGTCGCCTCGTCCAACCGACGCGCCAGAACGCACTTCGCGAGTCGCTCGATCGTCCGACTAGATGACCCGCTCGACGGTTATATCAATTTTTCTCGAAAAATACTCATCCGAGAGCGTTGAAACTTCGAAAAACTGCATTAAACGCGGTATTATACAGGGATCTAACATTTAGAATCGTGCGAAATAGCCAGGAAAAAAGTTTACTCTTGACGCGGGGACTTGGAAAAATTTCGCTCGAGCTCCGTCGCCTCGTCCAACCGACGCGCCAGAACGCACTTCGCGAGTCGCTCGATCGTCCGACTAGATGACCCGCTCGACGGTTATTTCGATTTTTCTCGAAAAATACTCATCCGAGAGCGTTGAAACTTCGTAAAACTGCATTAAACGCGGTATTATACAGGGATCTAACATTTAGAATCGTGCGAAACAGCCAGGAAAAAAGTTTACTCTTGCCGCGGGGACTTGGAAAATTTTCGCTCGAGCTCCGTCGCCTCGTCCAACCGACGCGCCAGAACGCACTTCGCGAGTCGCTCGATCGTTCGACTAGATGACCCGCTCGACGGTTATTTCGATTTTTCTCGAAAAATACTCATCCGAGAGCGTTGAAACTTCGAAAAACTGCATTAAACGCGGTATTATACAGGGATCTAACATTTAGAATCGTGCGAAACAGCCAGGAAAAAAGTTTACTCTTGACGCGGGGACTTGGAAAAATTTCGCTCGAGCTCCGTCGCCTCGTCCAACCGACGCGCCAGAACGCACTTCGCGAGTCGCTCGATCGTTCGACTAGATGACCCGCTCGACGGTTATTTCGATTTTTCTCGAAAAATACTCATCCGAGAGCGTTGAAACTTCGAAAAACTGCATTAAACGCGGTATTATACAGGGATCTAACATTTAGAATCGTGCGAAACAGCCAGGAAAAAAGTTTACTCTTGACGCTGGGACTTTGAAAAATTTCGCTAGTTCGATCGTGGTAAGTTATCCGCCCGAACATTATTTTCAATTTATTCGATAAATAATGGTCGTAGAGCTTTGAAACTTGATATTTATTGTTAAAATGCGTTATTATACAATGATCTAACATTTATAATAATCTACTAACGATAGAAAAAAAGTTTACTCTTGACGCTGGGACTTTGAAAAATTTCGCTCGTTCGATCGTGGTAAGTTATCCGCCCGAACATTATTTTCAATTTATTCGATAAATAATGGTCGTAGAGCTTTGAAACTTGATATTTATTGTTAAAATGCGTTATTATACAATGATCTAACATTTATAATAGTCTACTAACGATAGAAAAAAAGTTTACTCTTGGCGGTGGGACTGTAAAAATTTTCAAAGTGCCGCGAGAGTATATGAAAAGTTGAATATTTTGTGTTAAATATTCTGGAAATGCAAACAGTTATTGTATTTTACAAAAAAATTTTTCACTCGAAAATTTTTCTAAGTCCCAGCAGCCCGGCCGGCTGGGCTGTTGCCGCGGCGGTTTGCTCCCATAAGCGCGCGTGCTATTCACCGCGCGGCGCCGGCGTCGTTCCCGGCCGTTTCGTACCTATAAGAGACTCGACGGTTCGGCGAGTCGGGCGACTCAGCGCGCGCTTGGGGCTATTCTACGATCTCGGTCGAGAAGCAGCTCACGGCGCCTCGAGACTTCGGTCTCGACTGTTTCGTACCGTGCTTCGTATCGAACTTTTCTCTACACAGCATTGCCACGGGTCGGTGTCCTAGACCGAATGGCCCTTATGTGGCGAGCCTCCCATCGAGGAGGTTGGTGACTTGTATGCACTGATGTGTATACTCGTACTAACTGAGCATCAACTCTTAACCCGAGCGAAAAATTTGGGATAGTGTTAGGATGAGTTTGAGAGAAACATTTTAGAATTTAGAAGTCAAACATAAAAAAATGTTTGCAGAGAAACGTCATATAAAATGAGGTTGCCTATCGCACTGCCCAGAGCGAGCAGACGAGCATCGGGATGGCGCTTGCCAGCATGCATTTACGTGCTTCCGCGTGATCCCATGTTCCGAGCTATACGCATCTTCCGCGTTACGGTAACCCTATATGAACGACTCTTCATATAAACGAGAACACAAGGAAGGAAAAAGAGAGAGAAGAAGGAGAAAAATATAAATGATATGAAAATTTGTTCTCGAAAGATCTAAAAGGAAGTTGGCAAAAATGTGAAAAATCTTATATCGATGGATATGATTTGTGTGAGGATGTGAATCTTGAAAATTGAAATTTAAGAGAAGGTGATGGTGTAACTCTCGTTCGAAAGGTTCTCTGAGAATTCGAACGAGAGAACGAAAAATAGAAAAGTCCGTAATGCAAAAGCATCAAACTGAAACGAAACTCTGTTCGAAAGGTTCTGTGAGAATTCGAACGAGAGTTGTAAAATATACAAGTCCGTAACGCAAAAGCAGAAAACTTAAAACGAAACATACTCGGTTCGAAAGGTTCTCTGAGAATTCGAACGAGTAAAGAGAATGTGAGAGAGGAGGAGGAATCTATATAATATAGAAAAGTAAATAGACACACTCGTGTTCGAAAGGTTCTGTAAGAATTCGAACGAGTAAAAATGAAATTAAGAAAAAGTGTCGTCGACCAGTCTCTGAAAGAGCTGGCGACGAAAAGACACAAACGATGATGATGATATGAATTATAAAGTAAAACGACAAAAATTGTCGAAGCTCCCTGGTTGATCCTGCCAGTAGTCAT
>CAKAJA020000039.1:17500-20000 GCA_916610235.2 Lasioglossum morio
AAGCATCGTGTGTCCATATCGTTTACTTGTATTGGGGAGTGAGTGCTGAAGAGCCTGTACTTCGGGTCTTCGGGAATCGTCAACATTACCGACGTTCGCATTTTTGCAAACTCGAACGATCAGGTACGTACGATTTCTCGTCGGACGCTGAATGCTGCAGATCGACACACGAATATAGAAATACCCGTCGTTACGATATCCACACGATGTTTTTCGCGTCACCCGCCACCGGGTGGTCGTTCTCTATGGAAAAATACCTCGTGTCAAAGAGTGTTCTGTGTGTGCCGGTACCGTCGTGTATAATAACGCCTTTGGTGTTGTTCTCTGCGTCGTGTAGGCTCTCGACAAAATTATACGAAGGACATACTCTACGACGGTCGCGCATGAACAGGGATGTAAGCGTCGATTCGAATTCACAAAATATATCACGCTTCCTCGGTCTTCGCTTCTGTGGAAAAGGGAGTATGTCCGGAGTCGTTTGTTGGAAACGGTATCCTCGTTAAGAGGATAAACAAAATTACTCAGGGTAGCCTGTGGAAAACGCGTGGTTGCGCGTTGTCGTGTAATCGTTCGCGAACATCGAGAGGATAGACGAGACGCGAAGGACCGGCTCGTGATGCTCGCTTTTAAAGCAGTCGTGAGTCTGACACCCTACTCCGTGCCGTGTGGCCCAATAGTGCGCACCACGAGAGCTTGGGACGAATGACCGCTGCCAGAGCCGGCTGTGAAGTCCCGCTCTCTATTTTATCGAGTTCGCGTATAACCAAGAGCACGGGAACGTTGCGCCGCACGCGGTGTGTTCGTTGACGACGGAACATATATAGTATATATCATATATAATATTTTTATACATTCGAGAGAGGATCGAGCTGCTCGTGATGCTCGCTTTTTTTAATAAAAGCAGTCGTGAGTCTGACAACACCCTCCTCTCTTCTCTCCGTGCCGTGTGGCCCAATAGTGCGCACCACGAGAGAGAGAGAGAGCCTTGGGTCGAGAATGACCGCTGCTTCTACAAACTAAGCCAGAGAGCCGGCTGCGCGAGTCCGCCAGTTGTATCGAATAAAAAAATATTTTATGAAGAATACGTTCCGAAGATAAACGGTGCTTTTCCGAGAGGACCGGTCGCGTGACGCTCCGACTAAAGCCTATGCACCACGACTTCCCGACGATGACACCCTACTCTCTGTGTGGCCCAATAGTGCGCGCAGACGAGCGTGGGACGAAGAACTTCGGGGATGATCGCGCGTGTACGGCCGCAGAGAGGAACGCCGCCGATTCGTGAGTTCGCTTGTATCGGAATCGCATTCGTTTCCTCGTGCACACAACCAAACATTTTATAGAAATGTGTTTATCGAGAAGAGAGGACCGGCTCGTGATGCTCGCTTTTAAAGCAGTCGTGAGTCTGACACCCTACTCCGTGCCGTGTGGCCCAATAGTGCGCACCACGTGAGCTTGGGACGAATGACCGCTGCCAGAGCCGGCTGTGAAGTCCCTCCGTTCTCACATTTCGAATAAAAGAAAAATAGAGGAGAGGAAAATGTTTCTCTGGATCCAGTATCCGGGATGTGTCTCTCTACGAGAGATCCCCGTCGTTTCACAGAGAATAAAATTCCTCTCCGCGTTTTCCACGTTACATAGGCTTTTCAATGTACTGTTCGCCCGGCCGTCAGATACTCGCTAGTCTCGCGGGTATTCTGACGGTTTTATTTTTCCGTTTCTACGGACGACGACAGTGTCGTTCTTAAAACGACGCCTGAATCTCCTTCGCGCGCTGGTTGGAGCTTTCAGGTATCGGCGTTCTTTTACGAACCGCAGAACAAGAGACATAACATATATTGATTATAAATCAAAAATATATACGATTACCCTGAACGGTGGATCACTTGGCTCGTGGGTCGATGAAGAACGCAGCTAATTGCGCGTCAACGTGTGAACTGCAGGACACATGAACATCGACATTTCGAACGCACATTGCGGTCCACGGATACAATTCCTGGACCACGCCTGGCTGAGGGTCGTTTACGTAACCAAATACTGCTTGCGTTGCTCTTGTAAGTCCCCGCCGTCGCTTACCTCTCCAAAAGTATATTTGGAGGGCGCAAAGAGCGTTTCTGAGTCGGGTTGCAAAGATGCGTACGTACGAGCGATAGATGGGCGTTTCGTCGGCGTTTGCCGCGGTTCGGTGAAAATTGCTGATTTCGCATTGCGTCTTAGACAACAGAGATAGAGTTTGTCAAAGTTTCTTCCACGAGAAGCGAAGTAGGGATTGGTATTTCTTACGTTCGAACTTGCGTGAGTGTTTTACGGTGTCGTGAGTCGTTATATACGACCGCCCGTAGGCACCGCTTCGACTTAGGATCTCCAAATCTCTCACCTTCTCTAGCGAGAAACGATTCGCCTTGCGAGAGAAAGCCGTTATCACTCTTGAACATTTAACGCGCTCCCGACGTCGCCTGAAATGATGCGTATACGAAAGACGCGTAGAAAATATATAAAAGAG
>CAKAJA020000039.1:27500-39643 GCA_916610235.2 Lasioglossum morio
CATAATAATTTGTTATTTTAAAGCATACAAAGCGTGCCCAACCGGCATCCTGATACTCTCGCAAATCCACCAAATCGGTTTCTAAGAAAAAAAAAAGTAGGGACAGAGGGAATCTCGTTAATCCACTTCTGCCGAGCGCAAACATGTTCAGGAAGTATCACCCTAATAGTACAGACCAAAATTAACTCCCGCCGTTTACCCGCGGTTTTTTCAAAACGCAAATAAGTACACGATGACTTGTAACTCCGTACATTATTTCAATTTTTCTCGAAAAATACTGATCCGAGAGCGTTCAAACTTCGTAAACTGCATTAAACGCGGTATTATACAGGGATCTAACATTTAGAATCGTCCGAAACAGCCAGGAAAAAAGTTTACTCTTGATCGGTTTCTAAGAAAAAATAAAAATAGGGTGTGGGAATTTCGTTAATCCACTTCTGCCCGAGCGCAAACATGTTCAGGAAGTATCACCCTAATAGTACAGACCAAAATTAACTCCCGCCGTTTACCCGCGGTTTTTTCAAAACGCAAATAAGTACACGATGACTTGTAACTCCGTACATTATTTCAATTTTTCTCGAAAAATACTGATCCGAGAGCGTTGAAACTTCGTAAAACTGCATTAAACGCGGTATTATACAGGGATCTAACATTTAGAATCGTGCGAAACAGCCAGGAAAAAAGTTTACTCTTGACGCGGGGGACTTGGAAAATTTTCGCTCGAGCTCCGTCCGCTTCGTCCAACCGACGCGCCAGAACGCTCTTCGCGAGTCGCTCGATCGTCCGACTAGATGACCCGCTCGAGGGTTATTTCGATTTTTCTCGAAAAATACTCATCCGAGAGCGTTGAAACTTCGTAAAACTGCATTAAACGCAGTATTATACAGGGATCTAACATTTAGAATCGTCCGAAACAGCCAGGAAAAAAGTTTACTCTTGACGCGGGGACTTGGAAAATTTTCGCTCGAGCTCCGTAGCCTCGTCCAACCGACGCGCCAGAACCCACTTCGCGAGTCGCTCGATCGTCCGACTAGATGACCCGCTCGACGGTTATTTCGATTTTTCTCGAAAAATACTCATCCGAGAGCGTTGAAACTTCGAAAAACTGCATTAAACGCGGTATTATAGAGGGATCTAACGTTTAGAATCGTGCGAAACAGCCAGGAAAAAAGTTTACTCTTGACGCGGGGACTTGGTAAAATTTCGCTCGAGCTCCGTCGCCTCGTCCAACCGACGCGCCAGAACGCACTTCGCGAGACGCTCGGTCGTCCGACTAGATGACCCGCTCGAGGGTTATTTCGATTTTTCTCGAAAAATACTCATCCGAGAGCGTTGAAACTTCGTAAAACTGCATTAAACGCAGTATTATACAGGGATCTAACATTTAGAATCGTCCGAAACAGCCAGGAAAAAAGTTTACTCTTGACGCGGGGACTTGGAAAATTTTCGCTCGAGCTCCGTAGCCTCGTCCAACCGACGCGCCAGAACCCACTTCGCGAGTCGCTCGATCGTCCGACTAGATGACCCGCTCGACGGTTATTTCGATTTTTCTCGAAAAATACTCATCGAGAGCGTTGAAACTTCGAAAAAACTGCATTAAACGCGGTATTATAGAGGGATCTAACGTTTAGAATCGTGCGAAACAGCCAGGAAAAAAGTTTACTCTTGACGCGGGGACTTGGTAAAATTTCGCTCGAGCTCCGTCGCCTCGTCCAACCGACGCGCCAGAACGCACTTCGCGAGACGCTCGGTCGTCCGACTAGATGACCCGCTCGAGGGTTATTTCGATTTTTCTCGAAAAATACTCATCCGAGAGCGTTGAAACTTCGTAAAAACTGCATTAAACGCAGTATTATACAGGGATCTAACATTTAGAATCGTCCGAAACAGCCAGGAAAAAAGTTTACTCTTGACGCGGGGACTTGGAAAATTTTCGCTCGAGCTCCGTAGCCTCGTCCAACCGACGCGCCAGAACCCACTTCGCGAGTCGCTCGATCGTCCGACTAGATGACCCGCTCGACGGTTATTTCGATTTTTTCTCGAAAAATACTCATCCGAGAGCGTTGAAACTTCGAAAAACTGCATTAAACGCGGTATTATAGAGGGATCTAACGTTTAGAATCGTGCGAAACAGCCAGGAAAAAAGTTTACTCTTGACGCGGGGGACTTGGTAAAATTTCGCTCGAGCTCCGTCGCCTCGTCCAACCGACGCGCCAGAACGCACTTCGCGAGACGCTCGGTCGTCCGACTAGATGACCCGCTCGAGGGTTATTTCGATTTTTCTCGAAAAATACTCATCCGAGAGCGTTGAAACTTCGTAAAACTGCATTAAACGCGGTATTATACAGGGATCTAACATTTAGAATCGTGCGAAACAGCCAGGAAAAAAGTTTACTCTTGACGCGGGGACTTGGTAAAATTTCGCTCGAGCTCCGTCGCCTCGTCCAACCGACGCGCCAGAACGCACTTCGCGAGACGCTCGGTCGTCCGACTAGATGACCCGCTCGAGGGTTATTTCGATTTTTCTCGAAAAATACTCATCCGAGAGCGTTGAAACTTCGTAAAACTGCATTAAACGCGGTATTATACAGGGATCTAACATTTAGAATCGTGCGAAACAGCCAGGAAAAAAGTTTACTCTTGACGCGGGGACTTGGTAAAATTTCGCTCGAGCTCCGTCGCCTCGTCCAACCGACGCGCCAGAACGCACTTCGCGAGACGCTCGGTCGTCCGACTAGATGACCCGCTCGAGGGTTATTTCGATTTTTCTCGAAAAATACTCATCCGAGAGCGTTGAAACTTCGTAAAACTGCATTAAACGCGGTATTATACAGGGATCTAACATTTAGAATCGTGCGAAACAGCCAGGAAAAAAGTTTACTCTTGACGCGGGGACTTGGTAAAATTTCGCTCGAGCTCCGTCGCCTCGTCCAACCGACGCGCCAGAACGCACTTCGCGAGACGCTCGGTCGTCCGACTAGATGACCCGCTCGAGGGTTATTTCGATTTTTCTCGGAAAAATACTCATCCGAGAGCGTTGAAACTTCGTAAAACTGCATTAAACGCGGTATTATACAGGGATCTAACATTTAGAATCGTGCGAAACAGCCAGGAAAAAAGTTTACTCTTGACGCGGGGACTTGGAAAAATTTCGCTCGAGCTCCGTCGCTTCGTCCAACCGACGCGCCAGAACGCCCTTCGCGAGACGCTCGGTCGTCCGACTAGATGACCCGCTCGACGGTTATTTCGATTTTTCTCGAAAAATACTCATCCGAGAGCGTTGAAACTTCGAAAAACTGCATTAAACGCGGTATTATACGGGGGATCTAACATTTAGAATCGTCCGAAACAGCCAGGAAAAAAGTTTACTCTTGACGCTGGGACTTGGAAAATTTTCGCTCGAGCTCCGTCGCTTCGTCCAACCGACGCGCCAGAACGCTCTTCGCGAGTCGCTCGATCGTCCGACTAGATGACCCGCTCGAGGGTTATTTCGATTTTTCTCGAAAAATACTCATCCGAGAGCGTTGAAACTTCGAAAAACTGCATTAAACGCGGTATTATAGAGGGATCTAACGTTTAGAATCGTGCGAAACAGCCAGGAAAAAAGTTTACTCTTGACGCGGGGACTTGGTAAAATTTCGCTCGAGCTCCGTCGCCTCGTCCAACCGACGCGCCAGAACGCCCTTCGCGAGACGCTCGGTCGTCCGACTAGATGACCCGCTCGACGGTTATTTCGATTTTTCTCGAAAAATACTCATCCGAGTGCGTTGAAACTTCGTAAAACTGCATTAAACGCGGTATTATACAGGGATCTAACATTTAGAATCGTGCGAAACAGCCAGGAAAAAAGTTTACTCTTGACGCGGGGACTTGGAAAAATTTCGCTCGACCTCCGTCGCTTCGTCCAACCGACGCGCCAGAACGCTCCTCGCGAGTCGCTCGATCGTTCGACTAGATGACCCGCTCGACGGTTATTTCGATTTTTCTCGAAAAATACTCATCCGAGAGCGTTGAAACTTCGTAAAACTGCATTAAACGCAGTATTATACAGGGATCTAACATTTAGAATCGTGCGAAACAGCCAGGAAAAAAGTTTACTCTTGACGCGGGGACTTGGAAAATTTTCGCTCGAGCTCCGTAGCCTCGTCCAACCGACGCGCCAGAACCCACGTCGCGAGTCGCTCGATCTTCCGACTAGATGACCCGCTCGACGGTTATTTCGATTTTTCTCGAAAAATACTCATCCGAGAGCGTTGAAACTTCGAAAAACTGCATTAAACGCGGTATTATAGAGGGATCTAACGTTTAGAATCGTGCGAAACAGCCAGGAAAAAAGTTTACTCTTGACGCGGGGACTTGGTAAAATTTCGCTCGAGCTCCGTCGCCTCGTCCAACCGACGCGCCAGAACGCCCTTCGCGAGACGCTCGGTCGTCCGACTAGATGACCCGCTCGACGGTTATTTCGATTTTTCTCGAAAAATACTCATCCGAGTGCGTTGAAACTTCGTAAAACTGCATTAAACGCGGTATTATACAGGCTCTAACATTTAGAATCGTGCGAAACAGCCAGGAAAAAAGTTTACTCTTGACGCGGGGACTTGGAAAAATTTCGCTCGACCTCCGTCGCTTCGTCCAACCGACGCGCCAGAACGCTCCTCGCGAGTCGCTCGATCGTTCGACTAGATGACCCGCTCGACGGTTATTTCGATTTTTCTCGAAAAATACTCATCCGAGAGCGTTGAAACTTCGTAAAACTGCATTAAACGCAGTATTATACAGGGATCTAACATTTAGAATCGTGCGAAACAGCCAGGAAAAAAGTTTACTCTTGACGCGGGGACCTTGGAAAATTTTCGCTCGAGCTCCGTAGCCTCGTCCAACCGACGCGCCAGAACCCACGTCGCGAGTCGCTCGATCTTCCCGACTAGATGACCCGCTCGACGGTTATTTCGATTTTTCTCGAAAAATACTCATCCGAGAGCGTTGAAACTTCGAAAAACTGCATTAAACGCGGTATTATAGAGGGATCTAACGTTTAGAATCGTGCGAAACAGCCAGGAAAAAAGTTTACTCTTGACGCGGGGACTTGGTAAAATTTCGCTCGAGCTCCGTCGCCTCGTCCAACCGACGCGCCAGAACGCACTTCGCGAGACGCTCGGTCGTCCGACTAGATGACCCGCTCGAGGGTTATTTCGATTTTTCTCGAAAAATACTCATCCGAGAGCGTTGAAACTTCGTAAAACTGCATTAAACGCGGTATTATACAGGGATCTAACATTTAGAATCGTGCGAAACAGCCAGGAAAAAAGTTTACTCTTGACGCGGGGACTTGGTAAAATTTCGCTCGAGCTCCGTCGCCTCGTCCAACCGACGCGCCAGAACGCACTTCGCGAGACGCTCGGTCGTCCGACTAGATGACCCGCTGGAGGGTTATTTCGATTTTTCTCGAAAAATACTCATCCGAGAGCGTTGAAACTTCGTAAAACTGCATTAAACGCGGTATTATACAGGGATCTAACATTTAGAATCGTGCGAAACAGCCAGGAAAAAAGTTTACTCTTGACGCGGGGACTTGGAAAAATTTCGCTCGAGCTCCGTCGCTTCGTCCAACCGACGCGCCAGAACGCCCCTTCGCGAGACGCTCGGTCGTCCGACTAGATGACCCGCTCGACGGTTATTTCGATTTTTCTCGAAAAATACTCATCCGAGAGCGTTGAAACTTCGAAAAACTGCATTAAACGCGGTATTATACGGGGATCTAACATTTAGAATCGTCCGAAACAGCCAGGAAAAAAGTTTACTCTTGACGCTGGGACTTGGAAAATTTTCGCTCGAGCTCCGTCGCTTCGTCCAACCGACGCGCCAGAACGCTCTTCGCGAGTCGCTCGATCGTCCGACTAGATGACCCGCTCGAGGGTTATTTCGATTTTTTCTCGAAAAATACTCATCCGAGAGCGTTGAAACTTCGAAAAACTGCATTAAACGCGGTATTATAGAGGGATCTAACGTTTAGAATCGTGCGAAACAGCCAGGAAAAAAGTTTACTCTTGACGCGGGGGACTTGGTAAAATTTCGCTCGAGCTCCGTCGCCTCGTCCAACCGACGCGCCAGAACGCCCTTCGCGAGACGCTCGGTCGTCCGACTAGATGGACCCGCTCGACGGTTATTTCGATTTTTCTCGAAAAATACTCATCCGAGTGCGTTGAAACTTCGTAAAACTGCATTAAACGCGGTATTATACAGGGATCTAACATTTAGAATCGTGCGAAACAGCCAGGAAAAAAAGTTTACTCTTGACGCGGGGACTTGGAAAAATTTCGCTCGACCTCCGTCGCTTCGTCCAACCGACGCGCCAGAACGCTCCTCGCGAGTCGCTCGATCGTTCGACTAGATGACCCGCTCGACGGTTATTTCGATTTTTCTCGAAAAATACTCATCCGAGAGCGTTGAAACTTCGTAAAACTGCATTAAACGCAGTATTATACAGGGATCTAACATTTAGAATCGTGCGAAACAGCCAGGAAAAAAGTTTACTCTTGACGCGGGGACTTGGAAAATTTTCGCTCGAGCTCCGTAGCCTCGTCCAACCGACGCGCCAGAACCCACGTCGCGAGTCGCTCGATCTTCCGACTAGATGACCCGCTCGACGGTTATTTCGATTTTTCTCGAAAAATACTCATCCGAGAGCGTTGAAACTTCGAAAAAACTGCATTAAACGCGGTATTATAGAGGGATCTAACGTTTTAGAATCGTGCGAAACAGCCAGGAAAAAAGTTTACTCTTGACGCGGGGACTTGGTAAAATTTCGCTCGAGCTCCGTCGCCTCGTCCAACCGACGCGCCAGAACGCCCTTCGCGAGACGCTCGGTCGTCCGACTAGATGACCCGCTCGACGGTTATTTCGATTTTTCTCGAAAAAATACTCATCCGAGTGCGTTGAAACTTCGTAAAACTGCATTAAACGCGGTATTATACAGGGATCTAACATTTAGAATCGTGCGAAACAGCCAGGAAAAAAGTTTACTCTTGACGCGGGGACTTGGAAAAATTTCGCTCGACCTCCGTCGCTTCGTCCAACCGACGCGCCAGAACGCTCCTCGCGAGTCGCTCGATCGTTCGACTAGATGACCCGCTCGACGGTTATTTCGATTTTTCTCGAAAAATACTCATCCGAGAGCGTTGAAACTTCGTAAAACTGCATTAAACGCAGTATTATACAGGGATCTAACATTTAGAATCGTGCGAAACAGCCAGGAAAAAAGTTTACTCTTGACGCGGGGACTTGGAAAATTTTCGCTCGAGCTCCGTAGCCTCGTCCAACCGACGCGCCAGAACCCACGTCGCGAGTCGCTCGATCTTCCGACTAGATGACCCGCTCGACGGTTATTTCGATTTTTCTCGAAAAATACTCATCCGAGAGCGTTGAAACTTCGAAAAACTGCATTAAACGCTGGTATTATAGAGGGATCTAACGTTTAGAATCGTGCGAAACAGCCAGGAAAAAAGTTTACTCTTGACGCGGGGACTTGGTAAAATTTCGCTCGAGCTCCGTCGCCTCGTCCAACCGACGCGCCAGAACGCACTTCGCGAGACGCTCGGTCGTCCGACTAGATGACCCGCTCGAGGGTTATTTCGATTTTTCTCGAAAAATACTCATCCGAGAGCGTTGAAACTTCGTAAAACTGCATTAAACGCAGTATTATACAGGGATCTAACATTTAGAATCGTCCGAAACAGCCAGGAAAAAAGTTTACTCTTGGACGCGGGGACTTGGAAAATTTTCGCTCGAGCTCCGTAGCCTCGTCCAACCGACGCGCCAGAACCCACTTCGCGAGTCGCTCGATCGTCCGACTAGATGACCCGCTCGACGGTTATTTCGATTTTTCTCGAAAAATACTCATCCGAGAGCGTTGAAACTTCGAAAAACTGCATTAAACGCGGTATTATAGAGGGATCTAACGTTTAGAATCGTGCGAAACAGCCAGGAAAAAGTTTACTCTTGACGCGGGGGACTTGGTAAAATTTCGCTCGAGCTCCGTCGCCTCGTCCAACCGACGCGCCAGAACGCACTTCGCGAGACGCTCGGTCGTCCGACTAGATGACCCGCTCGAGGGTTATTTCGATTTTTCTCGAAAAATACTCATCCGAGAGCGTTGAAACTTCGTAAAACTGCATTAAACGCAGTATTATACAGGGATCTAACATTTAGAATCGTCCGAAACAGCCAGGAAAAAAGTTTACTCTTGACGCGGGGACTTGGAAAATTTTCGCTCGAGCTCCGTAGCCTCGTCCAACCGACGCGCCAGAACCCACTTCGCGAGTCGCTCGATCGTCCGACTAGATGACCCGCTCGACGGTTATTTCGATTTTTCTCGAAAAATACTCATCCGAGAGCGTTGAAACTTCGAAAAACTGCATTAAACGCGGTATTATAGAGGGATCTAACGTTTAGAATCGTGCGAAACAGCCAGGAAAAAAGTTTACTCTTGACGCGGGGACTTGGTAAAATTTCGCTCGAGCTCCGTCGCCTCGTCCAACCGACGCGCCAGAACGCACTTCGCGAGACGCTCGGTCGTCCGACTAGATGACCCGCTCGAGGGTTATTTCGATTTTTCTCGAAAAATACTCATCCGAGAGCGTTGAAACTTCGTAAAACTGCATTAAACGCGGTATTATACAGGGATCTAACATTTAGAATCGTGCGAAACAGCCAGGAAAAAAGTTTACTCTTGACGCGGGGACTTGGTAAAATTTCGCTCGAGCTCCGTCGCCTCGTCCAACCGACGCGCCAGAACGCACTTCGCGAGACGCTCGGTCGTCCGACTAGATGACCCGCTCGAGGGTTATTTCGATTTTTTTCTCGAAAAATACTCATCCGAGAGCGTTGAAACTTCGTAAAACTGCATTAAACGCGGTATTATACAGGGATCTAACATTTAGAATCGTGCGAAACAGCCAGGAAAAAAGTTTACTCTTGACGCGGGGACTTGGTAAAATTTCGCTCGAGCTCCGTCGCCTCGTCCAACCGACGCGCCAGAACGCACTTCGCGAGACGCTCGGTCGTCCGACTAGATGACCCGCTCGAGGGTTATTTCGATTTTTCTCGAAAAATACTCATCCGAGAGCGTTTGAAACTTCGTAAAACTGCATTAAACGCGGTATTATACAGGGATCTAACATTTAGAATCGTGCGAAACAGCCAGGAAAAAAGTTTACTCTTGACGCGGGGACTTGGTAAAATTTCGCTCGAGCTCCGTCGCCTCGTCCAACCGACGCGCCAGAACCCACTTCGCGAGTCGCTCGATCGTCCGACTAGATGACCCGCTCGACGGTTATTTCGATTTTTCTCGAAAAATACTCATCCGAGAGCGTTGAAACTTCGAAAAACTGCATTAAACGCGGTATTATAGAGGGATCTAACGTTTAGAATCGTGCGAAACAGCCAGGAAAAAAGTTTACTCTTGACGCGGGGACTTGGTAAAATTTCGCTCGAGCTCCGTCGCCTCGTCCAACCGACGCGCCAGAACGCACTTCGCGAGACGCTCGGTCGTCCGACTAGATGACCCGCTCGAGGGTTATTTCGATTTTTCTCGAAAAATACTCATCCGAGAGCGTTGAAAAATTCGTAAAACTGCATTAAACGCAGTATTATACAGGGATCTAACATTTAGAATCGTCCGAAACAGCCAGGAAAAAAGTTTACTCTTGACGCGGGGACTTGGAAAATTTTCGCTCGAGCTCCGTAGCCTCGTCCAACCGACGCGCCAGAACCCACTTCGCGAGTCGCTCGATCGTCCGACTAGATGACCCGCTCGACGGTTATTTCGATTTTTCTCGAAAAATACTCATCCGAGAGCGTTGAAACTTCGAAAAACTGCATTAAACGCGGTATTATAGAGGGATCTAACGTTTAGAATCGTGCGAAACAGCCAGGAAAAAAGTTTACTCTTGACGCGGGGACTTGGTAAAATTTCGCTCGAGCTCCGTCGCCTCGTCCAACCGACGCGCCAGAACGCACTTCGCGAGACGCTCGGTCGTCCGACTAGATGACCCGCTCGAGGGTTATTTCGATTTTTCTCGAAAAATACTCATCCGAGAGCGTTGAAACTTCGTAAAACTGCATTAAACGCGGTATTATACAGGGATCTAACATTTAGAATCGTGCGAAAACAGCCAGGAAAAAAGTTTACTCTTGACGCGGGGACTTGGTAAAATTTCGCTCGAGCTCCGTCGCCTCGTCCAACCGACGCGCCAGAACGCACTTCGCGAGACGCTCGGTCGTCCGACTAGATGACCCGCTCGAGGGTTATTTCGATTTTTCTCGAAAAATACTCATCCGAGAGCGTTGAAACTTCGTAAAACTGCATTAAACGCGGTATTATACAGGGATCTAACATTTAGAATCGTGCGAAACAGCCAGGAAAAAAGTTTACTCTTGACGCGGGGACTTGGTAAAATTTCGCTCGAGCTCCGTCGCCTCGTCCAACCGACGCGCCAGAACGCACTTCGCGAGACGCTCGGTCGTCCGACTAGATGACCCGCTCGAGGGTTATTTCGATTTTTCTCGAAAAATACTCATCCGAGAGCGTTGAAACTTCGTAAAACTGCATTAAACGCGGTATTATACAGGGATCTAACATTTAGAATCGTGCGAAACAGCAGGAAAAAAGTTTACTCTTGACGCGGGGACTTGGTAAAATTTCGCTCGAGCTCCGTCGCCTCGTCCAACCGACGCGCCAGAACGCACTTCGCGAGACGCTCGGTCGTCCGACTAGATGACCCGCTCGAGGGTTATTTCGATTTTTCTCGAAAAATACTCATCCGAGAGCGTTGAAACTTCGTAAAACTGCATTAAACGCGGTATTATACAGGGATCTAACATTTAGAATCGTGCGAAACAGCCAGGAAAAAAGTTTACTCTTGACGCGGGGACTTGGAAAAATTTCGCTCGAGCTCCGTCGCTTCGTCCAACCGACGCGCCAGAACGCCCTTCGCGAGACGCTCGGTCGTCCGACTAGATGACCCGCTCGACGGTTATTTCGATTTTTCTCGAAAAATACTCATCCGAGAGCGTTTGAAACTTCGAAAAACTGCATTAAACGCGGTATTATACGGGGATCTAACATTTAGAATCGTCCGAAACAGCCAGGAAAAAAGTTTACTCTTGACGCTGGGACTTGGAAAATTTTCGCTCGAGCTCCGTCGCTTCGTCCAACCGACGCGCCAGAACGCTCTTCGCGAGTCGCTCGATCGTCCGACTAGATGACCCGCTCGAGGGTTATTTCGATTTTTCTCGAAAAATACTCATCCGAGAGCGTTGAAACTTCGAAAAACTGCATTAAACGCGGTATTATAGAGGGATCTAACGTTTAGAATCGTGCGAAACAGCCAGGAAAAAAGTTTACTCTTGACGCGGGGACTTGGTAAAATTTCGCTCGAGCTCCGTCGCCTCGTCCAACCGACGCGCCAGAACGCCCTTCGCGAGACGCTCGGTCGTCCGACTAGATGACCCGCTCGACGGTTATTTCGATTTTTCTCGAAAAATACTCATCCGAGTGCGTTGAAACTTCGTAAAACTGCATTAAACGCGGTATTATACAGGATCTAACATTTAGAATCGTGCGAAACAGCCAGGAAAAAAGTTTACTCTTGACGCGGGGACTTGGAAAAATTTTCGCTCGACCTCCGTCGCTTCGTCCAACCGACGCGCCAGAACGCTCCTCGCGAGTCGCTCGATCGTTCGACTAGATGACCCGCTCGACGGTTATTTCGATTTTTCTCGAAAAATACTCATCCGAGAGCGTTGAAACTTCGTAAAACTGCATTAAACGCAGTATTATACAGGGATCTAACATTTAGAATCGTGCGAAACAGCCAGGAAAAAAGTTTACTCTTGACGCGGGGACTTGGAAAATTTTCGCTCGAGCTCCGTAGCCTCGTCCAACCGACGCGCCAGAACCCACGTCGCGAGTCGCTCGATCTTCCGACTAGATGACCCGCTCGACGGTTATTTCGATTTTTCTCGAAAAATACTCATCCGAGAGCGTTGAAACTTCGAAAAACTGCATTAAACGCGGTATTATAGAGGGATCTAACGTTTTAGAATCGTGCGAAACAGCCAGGAAAAAAGTTTACTCTTGACGC
>CAKAJA020000040.1:0-30303 GCA_916610235.2 Lasioglossum morio
GTGTATGAATCGTATATAACATATATGCCGCTTATATAACATATATGCCGCGTATAAAACGTATATGACGCGCATATAACGTATATGACGCGTATATAACGTATGTGACGCGTATATAACGTATATGACGCGTATATAACGTATATGACGTGTATATAACGTGAATGACGCGTATATAACGTATATGATGCGAATATAACGTATATGAGGAGTATAAAACGTATATGTCGCGTATATAACGTATATGACGCGTATATAGCTTATATGACGCGTATATAACGTATATGACGCGTATATAACGTATATGACGCGTACATAACGTATATGTCGCGCATATAACGTATGTGACGCGTATATAACGTATATGACACGTATATAACGTGTCTGACGTGTATATAACGTATGTGACGGGTATATAGCGTGTATGACGCGTATATAACGTATATGACACGTATATAACGTGTCTGACGCGTATATAATGTATGTGGCCCGTATATAACGTATATGACGCGTATATAGCGTATATGACGGGTATATAACGTATATGACGCGTATATATCGTATGTGACGCGTATATAACGTATATGACGCGTATATAACGTATATGACGCGTATACAACGTATATGACGCGTATATAACATATATGACGCGTATATGACGTATATGACGCGTATATAACGTATATGACGCGTATATAACGTATATGCCGCGTATATAACGTATATGATGCGAATATAACGTATATGAAGCGTATATAGCGTGTATGGCGTGTATATACCGTATAAGACGCGTATATAACGTGAATGAAAGGTATATAACGTATATGTCGCGTGTATAAAGTGTATGACGCGTATATAACGTATGTGGCCCGTATATAACGTATATGACGCGTATAAAGTATATCACGCGTATATGACGTATATGACGCGTATATATCGTATGTGACGCGTATATAACGTATATGACGCGTATATAACGTATATGACCCGTATGTAACGTATAAGATGCGTATATACCGTATATGACGCGTATATAACGTATATTACGCGCATATAACGTATATGACGCGTATATAACGTATGTGACGCGTATATAACGTATATGACGCGTATATAACGTATATGACGTGTATATAACGTGAATGACGCATATATAACGTATATGACGCGTATATAACGTATATGACGCGTATATAGCGTGTATGACGTGTATATAACGCATATGACGCGTATATAACGTATATGAAGCATATATAACGTATATGACGCGAATATAACGTATACGACCCGTATATAACGTGTCTGACGTGTATATAACGTATTTGACGCGTAGATAACATATATGCCGCGTATAAAACGTATATGTGGCTTATATAACGTGTCTGACGCGTATATAACGTATGTGACGCGTATATAACGTATATGACCCGTATATAACGGGCCTGACGCGTATATAACGTATGTGACGCGTATATAACGTATGTGTCGCGTATATAACGAGTATGACGCTTACATAACGTGTATGACGTGTATATAACTTATATGTCGCGTATATAACGTATGTGACGCGTATATAACGTGTATGACGCGAATATAACATATATGACGCATACAAAACGTATATGTCGCGTATATAAAGTGTATGATGTGTATATATCGTATGTGACGCGTATATAACGTATATGACGCGTATATAGCGTGTATGGCGTGTATATACCGTATAAGACGCGGTATATAACGTATATGAAAGGTATATAACGTATATGTCGCGTGTATAAAGTGTATGACGCGTATATAACGTATGTGGCCCGTATATAACGTATATGACGCGTATATAGCGTATATGACGCGTATATAACGTATATGACTCGTATATATCGTACGTGACGCGTATATAACGTATATGACGCGTATATAACATATTTGACACGTATATAGCGTATATGACGCGTATATGACGTATATGACGCGTATATAACGTATATGACGCGTATATAACGTATGTGACGCGAATATAACGTATACGACCCGTATATAACGTGTCTGACGTGTATATAACGTATTTGACGCGTAGATAACATATATGCCGCGTATAAAACGTATATGTGGCGTATATAACGTATGTGACGCGTATATAACGTATATGACGCGTATATAGCGTGTATGGCGTGTATATACCGTATAAGACGCGTATGTAACGTATATGAATGGTATATAACGTATATGTCGCGTATATAAAGTGTATGACGCGTATATAACGTATGTGGCCCGTATATAACGTATATGAAGCGTATATAACGTATATGACACGTATATAACGTGTATGAGGCATATATTACGTATATGCCACGTATAAAACGTATATGTGGCGTATATAACGTGTATGACGCGTATATAACTTATATGACGCGTATATAACGTATATGACGCGTATATAACGTGTATGAATCGTATATAACATATATGTCGCGTATATAAAGTGTATGACGCGTATATAACGTATGTGGCCCGTATATAACGTATATGAAGCGTATATAACGTATATGACACGTATATAACGTGTATGAGGCATATATTACGTATATGCCACGTATAAAACGTATATGTGGCGTATATAACGTGTATGACGCGTATATAACTTATATGTCACGTATATAACGTATATGACGCGTATATAACGTGTATGAATCGTATATAACATATATGTCGCGTATATAACGTATGTGTCGCGTATATAACGTATATGACGCTTATATAACGTATATGACGCGTATATAACGTATATGACGCGTGTATAACGTATATGACCCGTATGTAACGTATAAGATGCGTATATACCGTATATGACGCGTATATAACGTATATTACGCGCATATAACGTATATGACGCGTATATAACGTATGTGACGCGTATATAACGTATATGACGCGTATATAACGTATATGACGTGTATATAACGTGAATGACGCGTATATAACGTATATGATGCGAATATAACGTATATGACGCGTATAAAACGTATATGTCGCGTATATAACGTATATGACGCGTATATATCGTATGTGACGCGTATATAACGTATATGACGCGTATATAACGTATATGACGCGTATATAACGTATATGACGCGTATATAACGTATATGACGCGTATATACCGTGTATGGCGTGTATATACCGTATAAGACGCGTATATAACGTATACGAAAGGTATATAACGTATATGTCGCGTGTATAAAGTGTATGACGCGTATATAACGTATGTGGCCCGTTATATAACGTATATGACGCGTATATAACGTATATGACGCGTATATAGCGTGTATGACGTGTATATAACGCATATGACGCGTATATAACGTATATGAAGCATATATAACGTATATGACGCGAATATAACGTATACGACCCGTATATAACGTGTCTGACGTGTATATAACGTATTTGACGCGTAGATAACATATATGCCGCGTATAAAACGTATATGTGGCTTATATAACGTGTATGACGCGTATATAACGTATGTGACGCGTATATAACGTATATGACCCGTATATATAACGTGTCTGACGCGTATATAACGTATGTGACGCGTATATAACGTATGTGTCGCGTATATAACGAGTATGACGCTTACATAACGTGTATGACGTGTATATAACTTATATGACGCGTATATAACGTATGTGACGCGTATATAACGTGTATGACGCGAATATAACATATATGACGCATACAAAACGTATATGTCGCGTATATAAAGTGTATGATGTGTATATATCGTATGTGACGCGTATATAACGTATATGACGCGTATATAGCGTGTATGGCGTGTATATACCGTATAAGACGCGTATATAACGTATATGAAAGGTATATAACGTATATGTCGCGTGTATAAAGTGTATGACGCGTATATAACGTATGTGGCCCGTATATAACGTATATGACGCGTATATAGCGTATATGACGCGTATATAACCGTATATGACTCGTATATATCGTACGTGACGCGTATATAACGTATATGACGCGTATATAACATATTTGACGCGTATATAACGTATGTGACGCGTATATACTCGTTATATACGCGACACATACGTTATATAACGTGTCTGACGCGTATATAACGTATGTGACGCGTATATAACGTATGTGTCGCGTATATAACGAGTATGACGCTTACATAACGTGTATGACGTGTATATAACTAATATGACGCGTATATAACGTATGTGACGCGTATATAGCGTGTATGGCGTGTATATAACGTGTATGACGCGTATATAACGTATATGCCACGTATAAAACGTATATGTGGCTTATATAACGTGTCTGACGCGTATATAACGTATGTGACGCGTATATAACGTGTATGACGCGAATATAACATATATGACGCGTACAAAACGTATATGTCGCGTATATAAAGTGTATGACGCGTATATAACGTATGTGGCCCGTATATAACGTATATGACGCGTATATAGCATATATGACGCGTATATAACGTATATGACTCGTATATATCGTACGTGACGCGTATATAACGTATATGACGCGTATATAACGTATATGACGCGTATATAACGTATGTGACGCGAATATAACGTATACGACCCGTATATAACGTGTCTGACGTGTATATAACGTATTTGACGCGTAGATAACATATATGCCGCGTATAAAACGTATATGTGGCGTATATAACGTGTATGACGCGTATATAACTTATATGACGCGTATATAACGTATATGACGCGTATATAACGTGTATGAATCGTATATAACATATATGTCGCGTATATAACGTATGTGTCGCGTATATAACGTATATGACGCTTATATAACGTATATGACGCGTATATAACGTATATGACGCGTATATAACGTATATGACCCGTATGTAACGTATAAGATGCGTATATACCGTATATGACGCGTATATAACGTATATTACGCGCATATAACGTATATGACGCGTATATAACGTATGTGACGCGTATATAACGTATATGACGCGTATATAACGTATATGACGTGTATATAACGTGAATGACGCGTATATAACGTATATGATGCGAATATAACGTATATGACGCGTATAAAACGTATATGTCGCGTATATAACGTATATGACGCGTATATATCGTATGTGACGCGTATATAACGTATATGACGCGTATATAACGTATATGACGCGTATATAACGTATATGACGCGTATATAACGTATATGACGCGTATATACCGTGTATGGCGTGTATATACCGTATAAGACGCGTATATAACGTATATGAAAGGTATATAACGTATATGTCGCGTGTATAAAGTGTATGACGCGTATATAACGTATGTGGCCCGTATATAACGTATATGACGCGTATATAACGTATATGACGCGTATATAGCGTGTATGACGTGTATATAACGCATATGACGCGTATATAACGTATATGAAGCATATATAACGTATATGACGCGAATATAACGTATACGACCCGTATATAACGTGTCTGACGTGTATATAACGTATTTGACGCGTAGATAACATATATGCCGCGTATAAAACGTATATGTGGCTTATCTAACGTGTCTGACGCGTATATAACGTATGTGACGCGTATATAACGTATATGACCCGTATATAACGTGTCTGACGCGTATATAACGTATGTGACGCGTATATAACGTATGTGTCGCGTATATAATGAGTATGACGCTTACATAACGTGTATGACGTGTATATAACTTATATGACGCGTATATAACGTATGTGACGCGTATATAACGTGTATGACGCGAATATAACATATATGACGCATACAAAACGTATATGTCGCGTATATAAAGTGTATGATGTGTATATATCGTATGTGACGCGTATATAACGTATATGGCGCGTATATAGCGTGTATGGCGTGTATATACCGTATAAGACGCGTATATAACGTATATGAAAGGTATATAACGTATATGTCGCGTGTATAAAGTGTATGACGCGTATATAACGTATGTGGCCCGTATATAACGTATATAACGCGTATATAGCGTATATGACGCGTATATAACGTATATGACTCGTATATATCGTACGTGACGCGTATATAACGTATATGACGCGTATATAACATATTTGACGCGTATATAACGTATGTGACGCGTATATAACGTATATGACCCTTATATAACGTGTCTGACGCGTATATAACGTATGTGACGCGTATATAACGTATGTGTCGCGTATATAACGAGTATGACGCTTACATAACGTGTATGACGTGTATATAACTAATATGACGCGTATATAACGTATGTGACGCGTATATAGCGTGTATGGCGTGTATATAACGTGTATGACGCGTATATAACGTATATGCCACGTATAAAACGTATATGTGGCTTATAACGTGTCTGACGCGTATATAACGTATGTGACGCGTATATAACGTGTATGACGCGAATATAACATATATGACGCGTACAAAACGTATATGTCGCGTATATAAAGTGTATGACGCGTATATAACGTATGTGGCCCGTATATAACGTATATGACGCGTATATAGCGTATATGACGCGTATATAACGTATATGACTCGTATATATCGTACGTGACGCGTATATAACGTATATGACGCGTATATAACATATTTGACGCGTATATAGCGTATATGACGCGTATATGACGTATATGACGCGTATATAACGTATATGACGCGTATATAACGTATGTGACGCGAATATAACGTATACGACCCGTATATAACGTGTCTGACGTGTATATAACGTATTTGACGCGTAGATAACATATATGCCGCGTATAAAACGTATATGTGGCGTATATAACGTATGTGACGCGTATATAACGTATATGACGCGTATATAGCGTGTATGGCGTGTATATACCGTATAAGACGCGTATGTAACGTATATGAATGGTATATAACGTATATGTCGCGTATATAAAGTGTATGACGCGTATATAACGTATGTGGCCCGTATATAACGTATATGACGCGTATATAACGTATATGACACGTATATAACGTGTATGAGGCATATATTACGTATATGCCACGTATAAAACGTATATGTGGCGTATATAACGTGTATGACGCGTATATAACTTATATGACGCGTATATAACGTATATGACGCGTATATAACGTGTATGAATCGTATATAACATATATGTCGCGTATATAAAGTGTATGACGCGTATATAACGTATGTGGCCCGTATATAACGTATATGAAGCGTATATAACGTATATGACACGTATATAACGTGTATGAGGCATATATTACGTATATGCCACGTATAAAACGTATATGTGGCGTATATAACGTGTATGACGCGTATATAACTTATATGACGCGTATATAACGTATATGACGCGTATATAACGTGTATGAATCGTATATAACATATATGTCGCGTATATAACGTATGTGTCGCGTATATAACGTATATGACGCTTATATAACGTATATGACGCGTATATAACGTATATGACGCGTATATAACGTATATGACCCGTATGTAACGTATAAGATGCGTATATACCGTATATGACGCGTATATAACGTATATTACGCGCATATAACGTATATGACGCGTATATAACGTATGTGACGCGTATATAACGTATATGACGCGTATATAACGTATATGACGTGTATATAACGTGAATGACGCGTATATAACGTATATGATGCGAATATAACGTATATGACGCGTATAAAACGTATATGTCGCGTATATAACGTATATGACGCGTATATATCGTATGTGACGCGTATATAACGTATATGACGCGTATATAACGTATATGACGCGTATATAACGTATATGACGCGTATATAACGTATATGACGCGTATATACCGTGTATGGCGTGTATATACCGTATAAGACGCGTATATAACGTATATGAAAGGTATATAACGTATATGTCGCGTGTATAAAGTGTATGACGCGTATATAACGTATGTGGCCCGTATATAACGTATATGACGCGTATATAACGTATATGACGCGTATATAGCGTGTATGACGTGTATATAACGCATATGACGCGTATATAACGTATATGAAGCATATATAACGTATATGACGCGAATATAACGTATACGA
Source organism: Lasioglossum morio (assembly GCA_916610235.2). Taxonomy (NCBI): domain Eukaryota; kingdom Metazoa; phylum Arthropoda; class Insecta; order Hymenoptera; family Halictidae; genus Lasioglossum; species Lasioglossum morio. The sequence goes on from CAKAJA020000040.1 coordinate 8,141, forward strand.
CCCGTATATAACGTGTCTGACGTGTATATAACGTATTTGACGCGTAGATAACATATATGCCGCGTATAAAACGTATATGTGGCTTATATAACGTGTCTGACGCGTATATAACGTATGTGACGCGTATATAACGTATATGACCCGTATATAACGTGTCTGACGGGTATATAACGTATGTGACCCGTATATAACGTATGTGTCGCGTATATAATGAGTATGACGCTTACATAACGTGTATGACGTGTATATAACTTATATGACGCGTATATAACGTATGTGACGCGTATATAACGTGTATGACGCGAATATAACATATATGACGCATACAAAACGTATATGTCGCGTATATAAAGTGTATGACGCGTATATAACGTATGTGGCCCGTATATAACGTATATGACGCGTATATAGCGTATATGACGCGTATATAACGTATATGACTCGTATATATCGTACGTGACGCGTATATAACGTATATGACGCGTATATAACATATTTGACGCGTATATAGCGTATATGACGCGTATATGACGTATATGACGCGTATATAACGTATATGACGCGTATATAACGTATGTGACGCGAATATAACGTATACGACCCGTATATAACGTGTCTGACGTGTATATAACGTATTTGACGCGTAGATAACATATATGCCGCGTATAAAACGTATATGTGGCGTATATAACGTATGTGACGCGTATATAACGTATATGACGCGTATATAGCGTGTATGGCGTGTATATACCGTATAAGACGCGTATGTAACGTATATGAATGGTATATAACGTATATGTCGCGTATATAAAGTGTATGACGCGTATATAACGTATGTGGCCCGTATATAACGTATATGACGCGTATATAACGTATATGACACGTATATAACGTGTATGAGGCATATATTACGTATATGCCACGTATAAAACGTATATGTGGCGTATATAACGTGTATGACGCGTATATAACTTATATGACGCGTATATAACGTATATGACGCGTATATAACGTGTATGAATCGTATATAACATATATGTCGCGTATATAAAGTGTATGACGCGTATATAACGTATGTGGCCCGTATATAACGTATATGAAGCGTATATAACGTATATGACACGTAAATAACGTGTATGAGGCATATATTACGTATATGCCACGTATAAAACGTATATGTGGCGTATATAACGTGTATGACGCGTATATAACTTATATGACGCGTATATAACGTATATGACGCGTATATAACGTGTATGAATCGTGTATAACATATATGTCGCGTATATAACGTATGTGTCGCGTATATAACGTATATGACGCTTATATAACGTATATGACGCGTATATAACGTATATGACGCGTATATAACGTATATGACCCGTATGTAACGTATAAGATGCGTATATACCGTATATGACGCGTATATAACGTATATTACGCGCTGTCACGCCGTATCTCGGCGGGGGTTGGAAAGCCCCCGAAAAGAACGACTCCGGGCTTTTATGGCTCTGAGACCGGGCCACGTGCAGCCGTATGCACGGGGTCCGCCCGGGACTAAGCTGGGCCGCGAAAAACCTACCGACCACGTAGCGAATTTTGTTCGGGCGCCAGGCACCGCGAGGATGCCACGCGAAACGCGATTAACTTCTCGTGCACGGAGACGCCGGGCACGAGTGTCGGATTTTCGATACGCGATTCGAAGAACGAACGTAACGGGTCCAGGAGGTTCGGACACGGCGAGGACGAGGACAGCCCTTACGGCAGGACGGATCTCACAGGGTTCGAGAAATAGCGACAAATTTGGTCTCGAGTGGAAATTTATTTTTCCTTGTCAGGTGTTACAGGACACGGTCACGTGACCGTAACCCGAGAGCCCGCGCTCTTTGTACAAGTTTTGCGGACGGTAAATCGGTCGCAGCGCGTTTGTCGAATTTCTCCAGCGCGCGTGAAAGTACGGATGATCGGTACTCGATACAAGTTGAATTCCCGACGGACGGGATCGCGCGCAGCGCAGATGGACGGCGCGGTACAAGACTGTCGCGATAACCCACGCACGTGAAACGCTCGCGAAACGCTAGATGTTAAATACGAACGGTATTTCGCACGATTTTCGCTTCCCTACGGTAATCGCCACCGAATTCAAGATGTCCGACGATCGTGACGGAGAGAAAAGACTATTCTCGCGAGACGCGATTCCTCCGAGGAAACTTCCGATTCGATTCGCAATGGGAAAACTCTCGATTTGATTCGAAACGCTCAAAGTGTTTCCGCGAAGCACGAGCCGACGGCACGAGACGCAGCGCGTCTCGGCACACGCGAAAGGTCGAGGATCGAACGGGAATCGTCCGTCCTCGCGCGACAAATATCGAGCCAACACGACGCTACTGGATAGCGAAAAGATCACTTTGTCGACTTACCGTTTTTGCCGTTGCTCCACCCGATATGGTTTCGGCCGCTTGGCTCTTTCGGCCTCTCTCTCTCGCACGAGAACCTCCACAGAAAAACGACCGCGAGACCGGGTTTTCGCGCGGCGGACAAGCTGCGGGATACTTCCGCACGTTACTCGACTTTGTCTTCCGGGAAGCGTTCTCTCTCGTGAGCTAGGTTATTCGCAGTAGCGGAAATCGAGGGACTCGCTCACGTGACGGCTAGCGCGACAGTGATCTTTCGCTATCGACAGCTAGACGCATCGATTCTTGTTCCCCCCACCCGAACTCTGCCGAAATTTCCCGAAGACGCACGTTAACCGTGTACTACGCGTACGTAGCAGGGACGTCTCGACGATGGTCCTTGGGCCCCGGACCGTATTCGCGAAATTTTCTCGACCCTTCCTGGGTCGAGGGAGGTCATGCCTCGCGGACTATCGTTGGCACCATCCTCGCTGGAACCCCCATTCCTTTGGCGGGACGAGACGCTGTCGGAAACGCGAAATGATGCCTCGGCATCCTGTGGGGTTCCTTCCCTTCAACGCCTCCGGGCTGCTTAACCGGGTGCCTTTCGATGTCGCATATGATTGCCCGTGCACGGGACTTCGCAACGTTGGCCATGGTTCTCGTCGTACGCCTCCTGTAGGTTCGGCATCTTTCCTCCGGGAATTTCGGAGGTCAGGGTTCTGTTTCCGGGTCTGTTCTTCGGCCCTGGAACTTGCCGTACTCGGCACACGCTAGATGTCAGTACTTTGTTTGTTTGCGAATCGGAATTTCGTCGGGGAACGCTCTTGAATTCGGTGTGCCGGTCTCGCGGCTCGTTATTTACCTGGTCTGGTCCTTCGCGAAATGTACTCGGTGTACGAAAAGTACGGTGAAGTGACGTCGCAAAAGTTGCAACGTCACAACTCCCCCCCCCTTAAAATGGACCAGACTAGGGCGGTTTCGTCGACGCGGTGATCCTTTGGCTCGATAAATACGAGAGCGTTCCCTTCGGAAGATATCCTTTACATTCGAGGAACCTGCACCAGGAGACAAACACGTACACCAAACAATGAACCAGCACCTGCTTCCTGAAAGTAATTATGTAACGCAAGAAAGACCAGAAAAAAAAATGAAAAACGACGTAATGTACGATTAGTTCGCGTTTATCGGACGAGACATCGGCTTACGCTGCTTATGGGCTTGGGTTACGCAAAATAACTGTTTATGACGCTCGTAGTTTCGGTTATAACGTGGTTTTTATTTTCATTTATCCTCCCGTGAGGTTTACATTTACTTTGAAAATTTGTACAGAGAAAAAAAAGAAAAAGAGAGTAGAGGCAAAAGAAAAAAACTGAATAATTTTATTTGTCCTCCCGTGAGGTTTGCCTCTAATTTTGAATTTCCCACCGAGAGAGAGACACAACAAAGAAAAAAAAGAAGAGAGAAAAAAACAAAAGAGCATATAAAAAAGAAGACAAAAAAAACTGAATGATTTTAATTATTAGATGCCCCCCGTGAGGCTTGGGGTCGTGAGCGGTGGCTGTGACCATCTATCCCCTCCGTGATGTTGGGGTGTGTGTCGGCGGTTTCTGCCAAGCTGGTCCGCAGGTCGGGCATTTACGCACGGAGACGTCCGGCCGCCCGCATCGGAAGCAGAAGAGCCTCTTCTTCTCCCGACATTCTCCCCGCTGGTGCCCATACTTGCCGCAATTCCAGCACGTGTCTGGATCGCGTATGGGCGCCTTTCGGTCCCCTTCCAGCCATCGCTCATATTGGCCCCAGCTGGCCGTTTTCTCTTGCCGAGTCTTCACCACCGTGGGCCTCGGTGTTTGCGCCCCCGTAACTTGGGCCGCTCCCCTTGTGGTGGGTGCTACGGCTCGTACGGGAGGGTTGGCTGGGGTTCCCTGCTCCCTCTTTGGCGGCGGCATCCCCTCTCCCGGGCTTTCTCCCCGTTCCTCCTCTTCCTTTTCGGCGGGAGGAGGGGTCGGAGGTTGGAACACCTCCGTGATCGTTGGCCTTTTGTGCCCTCGTTCGCTTGGTAGCGACAGGGTGCGGATTTGCTGCTCCAGCTCCTCGCACTTCTCTGCCGCCACCCCCATGTGGTACGCCAGGAAGCAGAACCGTCCTTCTTCGTCCATCTCCCGTACGGCCCTGGGCCCCTGGCGATATACTGCCTCTAGCCGCCTGATCTCCTTGGCGGCTAGGAGTAGTCGGTCTGCTACGGCTTCCTGTTTCTCCTCCGCCGACATGTTTATTTTTTGTTTGTGCCCCTGAAATGGTGTCATTGTCACGAATATCGTTCGCTATTTTCTCTTCGTTTGGCTGAGTGTACGTTTTTAGATCGCTGACGTGATATTTGCCAGCTTCTTTTCCGTCTGTCGTGCTAAGTTGGTAGACGACCGTTGATAGCTTTTTCGTGACAACGAAAGGACCGCTAAATTTCGGGCTTAATTTGGCCGCGATGCCTTGCGCAGCGGAAGAGAGGATGCGCAGCCTCCTCAGCACGAGATCGCCTACGTTAAATTGTTGATCGCGGTGCGCTTCGTTGTAGTAACGCGCTTGCGTTTCATACGCGCTCTCTAAATTTTCCGCGACCCAATGACGTAACGTAGCAAGATGCGACATTCGTTCTGACCATGTCGTAGTCGGATCTACGTGAGGATCTAACGGCGGTTCTTTATTCGCCCGTAAGCACGCTGCCGGTTTCGGTTCTCGTCCGAAGTTCAGAAACGCGGGTGACGCTTGCAACGCAGTGTGGTAGGCCGTATTGTACGCGAAACGAAATTGGGGAATATTCGCATCCCATTCGCGATGATCTCTATCGAGATACGCGACGATCATCGTCTTCAATACGCGATTAACTCTTTCCACGGGGTTCGCCTGGGGGTGGTACGGAGGCGTCGTCATTATCGCGATACCATACGTTTTCGCGAGCTCGTGAATCGCTTTATTTACGAATTCGGTGCCGTTGTCGGTTATTAACGTTTCTGGCGTTCCCCATCTCGAAAATACGAGGTCTTCGAGGGCCTCCGAGATTGTCGACCCTGTGGCCTTTCGGAGGGGGCGGCATTCTATCCACTTCGTGAACAGATCCTGTATGACTAAAAGATACACGAAACCCGCACGACTACGGGGAAGCGGGCCCATAATATCAGTGGCTACTACCATCCAGGGTGCTCCGATGCGACGCTGTCTCATTAACCCGGCTGAAGGGGTTTGCTCTACCTTGGTCAGCTGACAGGTAGGGCAGCGTCTCACGTATTCTACTACGCTTCGGAACATCCCCGGCCAATAGTACCTGGTAGCAATTCGATGGTACGTCTTTTCTACCCCTAAGTGTCCCGCTTGCCTTTCGTCGTGTGCTTCCCTCAATATTTCGGTTTTTCCATCGGCCGGGACGACGAGTTTCCACTCGTCTAAATCCCCACCGAGAATTTCCGAAATTAATGGATCTGTTCGTCTGTGGAAGAATTGCCCCTCGCGAATGGACCAGTTTGGGTATCTCTTCGGGTTCTCTTTTACCTCTTTTAATTTTCGCGTGTACCATTCGAGTTTCGTCACGGCCGCGGATGCTAACGTTATTTCTTCCTCCCCCGGGTCGGCTCCTTCGTACATTCGCGACAGTGCGCCAGGAACGCGGTTTAACGCACCTTGCCGATACGTGATCTCGAAATCGTACTCCAATAATTGCAAGGCCCACCGCGCGAGCCTTCCCGTAGGATTCTTTAAATTTCGTAACCACCGTAAACTATTGTGGTCTGTCACGATCGTGAATTTATACCCCTCGAGGTACGGTCGGTACTTCTGTACGGCCCAGACGATTGCAAGACATTCTAGTTCGGTCGCGGAATATTTACGCTCGGCCGCGTTCAATGATCTACTCGCGAACGCGATTACTCTTTCCGTTCCCTCGATCTCTTGAGCCAAGACGGCTCCCAGTCCTACCGTACTCGCGTCTGTCTGCAGGACGAACGGTATCTCAAAGTGAGGGCAAGCAAGGGTTGGGGCGGTCGCGATAAGTGAGCGAAGTTTTTCGAAGGCGACTTGTTGGTCGTCCTCCCACTTCCACTTCGCTTCTTTACGCAATAATTTATTTAATGCGTCCGCGACTGTTGCAAAATCTGGGATGAACCTGCGATACCACGAGGCCATCCCCAGAAATCGCCTCAGTTGTTTTAAATTTTGCGGAATCGGATACGCGATGACCGGTGCTACTTTATCTGCGTCGACCTTCAACCCTTCCCCGCTCACGACAAACCCGAGATACCGCACTTCCTCCTTGCAGAATTCGCATTTATCCGGGTTCACGATTAATCCCGCTGACTTTACCCTTTCTAGGACCCGATGGAGCCATTCGAGATGACTTTCGAAAGTCGTTGTGGTGATGATAATATCATCTAAATACGCGAATGCGTGAGGCTCCATCTCCGGTCCTATCAAACGATCTAACAGCCTCTGAAAAGTGGCTGGAGCTCCCGTGAGCCTTTGCTTGATTCGTCAAGCGGAATCTGAAAGTACGCCTGACTCAGATCGAGAGTGGAAATGTACTTCGCGGCCCGTAATTTATCTAGAATGCTCGACATTATTGGGAGGGGGTACGCATCCTTCTTGGAAACCTCATTTACTCGGCGAAAATCAAGGCAAAAACGATATTTGCCGTTTGGTTTTTTCACCATGACGATCGGACTCGACCACTCACTTTCCGACGGCTCGATAACGTCTTGTTCCAGAAGCGAATCTACCTCTTTGTAGATCGCCTCCTGAACTTTTGGTGACACTGAATAATACCGTTGTTTAATCGGCCGGTTATTGCCGACGTCGATTCTGTGAGAGGTCAAAGTCGTCACGCCCGGTATTTTGTCAAAATCGCGGAGCTCGGCTTCCAAGAATTCGCGTAGCCGCTCCTTTTCCGCAAACGTTAAAGTCTGCAGGCCGCAACAGAGTTGACCGTTCGTCGTTGGACCGAACGAAAATTCTACCCGCGGTCGTGACGCAAAATGCCATTTCGCTCGATGGTATTCGACAACGATACCGAATTGCGCGATTGCCTCTATTCCCAATAGTACCGAATTGACGAGATTATCCAGAACAAATGCGAAAACTTCGCGCGTTATATCCTTTATTGTCAGCCGAAACTGAACTTGCTCTACTGCGCGATCGATCGCCCCTGTGGCCAGAAGAAAATAGCACGGCTCGGCGGCTTCCGTAATTTCGATCGCCTCTTTTACCGATTCGATTGTCTCGCGACTCACGAACGAAAGTGACGAACCCGAGTCTATTAGCGCTTTGACGTTTACGTTATTTATTTTCGCGCTCACGATAAGGAGCGATGGTTTCGCGACGGAAGCGGATTCAAAGTCGATATCTGCGACGCGGGCCGAAATTAATGGGTACGAGGCCGTTCCGGCCCATTCGAGCGGCTTCGTTGCACATTTCCCGGTCGTCCAGTACACCGTTGACACGTGCGCGTTGTTACACCGGGCTCCCCGCATTGGTAACAGTGGAGACGCGGCTCCGCTGGACAATTTCGCGAGCGGTGCCCTTCTCGCCCACAGTTCCAGCACGTGCTTCTCGCCGCCGGTTGACAGTTCGGCGACGTGACAGCTCGGCTTTCCCCGGTGGCGTTCGGGCGGTCTCGGCTCGTTGCTTCGCGCGAGCGGCTGTTCGGCTGCGCTGTGCTACGCTCGGTGGTGAGGGGCTCGCGCGGACGGGAGAGTGGGGTACGGTACCCGCTCGTTCCCCCTACCGCGCCGCCTTCCCTGCGACCGTCATGGACCGCGTTCACGAACTCGTACCGATACGATTTATTTTGGCTTTTCGCCTTCTTATATAAATTCGCGTTGTACGCGTACTCTTTATTGGCGAGGTGCGGAGATTGATAAATGTCCGAGCTTCGCGGTGACGTATATTTTTCCCCTTCTCGCAGCTGTTCCTCTAATTCCGCGACCGTCGTTACTAGCGTGCGTGATATTACCGCGCGCAATTCATCTCTCGTGCCCCAATAAATTCGGTCTATTTTCTTCTTCTCGGTCCACGGGGTTTTCGAACGCGCTAGCATCGCTTTCATATTCGCGAGATAATCTCGCACTGGCTCGTCCGGACCTTGCTTTCGCACGCGTAGATCGTGTTCCAGTAATTCCTGGAAGTCGGGATCGCGAAAGTTTTTATCCCATTCGCGAACAAACTCGTCCCAGGTTGTCATTGGGGGACAATTTTCAAACCACCTCGCCGCCAGATCCGTGAAGCAGATCGGCAGACAACGCACGAGGTCAGCGTCTTTTAAATTGCATACGTTACGCATGCTGGTAAGGCGTGTGAAAAATGCCTCGGCATCCTCTTCTGGCTTTCCTCCGAAAGTGAGGTGCCATTTACGCATGACCTCGTACGCTGAGGCCGACGAGCGTCTCTCCGGCGTCGAGGGTTCTTCCCTTTTCGGGGTAGATGTTACCCGTTTCAAAATCGAGCCCCCCCGACCGAGAAGGCACTTGTAGCGTAACTTTACTATAACTGGGTGAGGATTCGTCAGGTTCGGGTTTTATCCCTGACTTTTCATCATCCTCCCCGTCTGTCTCATATGCGCTATAATATGAGATGTCCTCCTCGGTCGGCCATCTCGACGTGAATTTTTCTTCCCCGTCCGACATTTGACACCCGTTAGCGAGTCTGCTTGCGTGCGAGAAATCTACGCGTACTTGGCTGAAGGCCGTTCGAGAGCGCTTTGTTTATGTCGCGCGTCCGGGCGCGGTGTGTTCCCCCCAAATCTATGTCGACCGTAACGTTACCGAAACGAAGCCCGTGGCTGTCAACCGTGAATTCCTTTGTTCGAAATTCGAATCGCAGGAGGTCGAAATAAATATATTTTCAAAATCGCGATCGGCCTATACGTTACCACACAGCGTTGACTTTGCGTCCGAAATAATACGCGAGGTTTCGAGAACAATAACGCTCCCGAAACCTTGAGAACTGACAAAATAAAAACAAAAAAAAATTCAAACTACGCGACAAACACGAAGGAATTTGACTTTCGTACGGAACGTAACCGTACGATTTCAAATTTCCTTGCCCGACACCTAAAGACGTACACTTTGCCAATAAATAATAGTTACTTTAAAATTTTCAATAAAATATTCTCTATTTTCAAGAATCAGATGCGGTTGGCTCTCTTAATTTTTCTCTTCGCGGATATGTCGCTTGAGGAAAAACGCAAACGTAACGAAACGTAACGAAACGTACTTTTGTGTGTTTCCCCTGGCGTTGCGCTGTTGAGAATAGTCTTTTTTTTTTTCCTCTTAAATTCGGATTTCGCGTTTTTCGTCGGTTTCTACGCGGTCGCGAATTAATACCGTCCTGTACCGCGATTTTTCCCTGCGAGAGTCCTTCGTTCTCTCCGTGCCTTTCCCTGTTCTCGGGGAAAATCCCTTCGAGAGAGAGAAAACCTGTTTGGGCGCCAATTTGTCACGCCGTATCTCGGCGGGGGTTGGAAAGCCCCCGAAAAGAACGACTCCGGGCTTTTATGGCTCTGAGACCGGGCCACGTGCAGCCGTATGCACGGGGTCCGCCCGGGACTAAGCTGGGCCGCGAAAAACCTACCGACCACGTAGCGAATTTTGTTCGGGCGCCAGGCACCGCGAGGATGCCACGCGAAACGCGATTAACTTCTCGTGCACGGAGACGCCGGGCACGAGTGTCGGATTTTCGATACGCGATTCGAAGAACGAACGTAACGGGTCCAGGAGGTTCGGACACGGCGAGGACGAGGACAGCCCTTACGGCAGGACGGATCTCACAGGGTTCGAGAAATAGCGACAAATTTGGTCTCGAGTGGAAATTTATTTTTCCTTGTCAGGTGTTACAGGACACGGTCACGTGACCGTAACCCGAGAGCCCGCGCTCTTTGTACAAGTTTTGCGGACGGTAAATCGGTCGCAGCGCGTTTGTCGAATTTCTCCAGCGCGCGTGAAAGTACGGATGATCGGTACTCGATACAAGTTGAATTCCCGACGGACGGGATCGCGCGCAGCGCAGATGGACGGCGCGGTACAAGACTGTCGCGATAACCCACGCACGTGAAACGCTCGCGAAACGCTAGATGTTAAATACGAACGGTATTTCGCACGATTTTCGCTTCCCTACGGTAATCGCCACCGAATTCAAGATGTCCGACGATCGTGACGGAGAGAAAAGACTATTCTCGCGAGACGCGATTCCTCCGAGGAAACTTCCGATTCCTCCGAGGAAAACTCTCGATTTGATTCGAAACGCTCAAAGTGTTTCCGCGAAGCACGAGCCGACGGCACGAGACGCAGCGCGTCTCGGCACACGCGAAAGGTCGAGGATCGAACGGGAATCGTCCGTCCTCGCGCGACAAATATCGAGCCAACACGACGCTACTGGATAGCGAAAAGATCACTTTGTCGACTTACCGTTTTTGCCGTTGCTCCACCCGATATGGTTTCGGCCGCTTGGCTCTTTCGGCCTCTCTCTCTCGCACGAGAACCTCCACAGAAAAACGACCGCGAGACCGGGTTTTCGCGCGGCGGACAAGCTGCGGGATACTTCCGCACGTTACTCGACTTTGTCTTCCGGGAAGCGTTCTCTCTCGTGAGCTAGGTTATTCGCAGTAGCGGAAATCGAGGGACTCGCTCACGTGACGGCTAGCGCGACAGTGATCTTTCGCTATCGACAGCTAGACGCATCGATTCTTGTTCCCCCCACCCGAACTCTGCCGAAATTTCCCGAAGACGCACGTTAACCGTGTACTACGCGTACGTAGCAGGGACGTCTCGACGATGGTCCTTGGGCCCCGGACCGTATTCGCGAAATTTTCTCGACCCTTCCTGGGTCGAGGGAGGTCATGCCTCGCGGACTATCGTTGGCACCATCCTCGCTGGAACCCCCATTCCTTTGGCGGGACGAGACGCTGTCGGAAACGCGAAATGATGCCTCGGCATCCTGTGGGGTTCCTTCCCTTCAACGCCTCCGGGCTGCTTAACCGGGTGCCTTTCGATGTCGCATATGATTGCCCGTGCACGGGACTTCGCAACGTTGGCCATGGTTCTCGTCGTACGCCTCCTGTAGGTTCGGCATCTTTCCTCCGGGAATTTCGGAGGTCAGGGTTCTGTTTCCGGGTCTGTTCTTCGGCCCTGGAACTTGCCGTACTCGGCACACGCTAGATGTCAGTACTTTGTTTGTTTGCGAATCGGAATTTCGTCGGGGAACGCTCTTGAATTCGGTGTGCCGGTCTCGCGGCTCGTTATTTACCTGGTCTGGTCCTTCGCGAAATGTACTCGGTGTACGAAAAGTACGGTGAAGTGACGTCGCAAAAGTTGCAACGTCACAGCGCATATAACGTATATGACGCGTATATAACGTATGTGACGCGTATATAACGTATATGACGCGTATATAACGTATATGACGTGTATATAACGTGAATGACGCGTATATAACGTATATGATGCGAATATAACGTATATGACGCGTATAAAACGTATATGTCGCGTATATAACGTATATGACGCGTATATATCGTATGTGACGCGTATATAACGTATATGACGCGTATATAACGTATATGACGCGTATATAACGTATATGACGCGTATATAACGTATATGACGCGTATATACCGTGTATGGCGTGTATATACCGTATAAGACGCGTATATAACGTATATGAAAGGTATATAACGTATATGTCGCGTGTATAAAGTGTATGACGCGTATATAACGTATGTGGCCCGTATATAACGTATATGACGCGTATATAACGTATATGACGCGTATATAGCGTGTATGACGTGTATATAACGCATATGACGCGTATATAACGTATATGAAGCATATATAACGTATATGACGCGAATATAACGTATACGACCCGTATATAACGTGTCTGACGTGTATATAACGTATTTGACGCGTAGATAACATATATGCCGCGTATAAAACGTATATGTGGCTTATATAACGTGTCTGACGCGTATATAACGTATGTGACGCGTATATGACGTATATGACGCGTATATAACGTATATGACGCGTATATAACGTATGTGACGCGAATATAACGTATACGACCCGTATATAACGTGTCTGACGTGTATATAACGTATTTGACGCGTAGATAACATATATGCCGCGTATAAAACGTATATGTGGCGTATATAACGTATGTGACGCGTATATAACGTATATGACGCGTATATAGCGTGTATGGCGTGTATATACCGTATAAGACGCGTATGTAACGTATATGAATGGTATATAACGTATATGTCGCGTATATAAAGTGTATGACGCGTATATAACGTATGTGGCCCGTATATAACGTATATGAAGCGTATATAACGTATATGACACGTATATAACGTGTATGAGGCATATATTACGTATATGCCACGTATAAAACGTATATGTGGCGTATATAACGTGTATGACGCGTATATAACTTATATGACGCGTATATAACGTATATGACGCGTATATAACGTGTATGAATCGTATATAACATATATGTCGCGTATATAACGTATGTGTCGCGTATATAACGTATATGACGCTTATATAACGTATATGACGCGTATATAACGTATATGACGCGTATATAACGTATATGACCCGTATGTAACGTATAAGATGCGTATATACCGTATATGACGCGTATATAACGTATATTACGCGCATATAACGTATATGACGCGTATATAACGTATGTGACGCGTATATAACGTATATGACGCGTATATAACGTATATGACGTGTATATAACGTGAATGACGCGTATATAACGTATATGATGCGAATATAACGTATATGACGCGTATAAAACGTATATGTCGCGTATATAACGTATATGACGCGTATATATCGTATGTGACGCGTATATAACGTATATGACGCGTATATAACGTATATGACGCGTATATAACGTATATGACGCGTATATAACGTATATGACGCGTATATACCGTGTATGGCGTGTATATACCGTATAAGACGCGTATATAACGTATATGAAAGGTATATAACGTATATGTCGCGTGTATAAAGTGTATGACGCGTATATAACGTATGTGGCCCGTATATAACGTATATGACGCGTATATAACGTATATGACGCGTATATAGCGTGTATGACGTGTATATAACGCATATGACGCGTATATAACGTATATGAAGCATATATAACGTATATGACGCGAATATAACGTATACGACCCGTATATAACGTGTCTGACGTGTATATAACGTATTTGACGCGTAGATAACATATATGCCGCGTATAAAACGTATATGTGGCTTATATAACGTGTCTGACGCGTATATAACGTATGTGACGCGTATATAACGTATATGACCCGTATATAACGTGTCTGACGCGTATATAACGTATGTGACCCGTATATAACGTATGTGTCGCGTATATAATGAGTATGACGCTTACATAACGTGTATGACGTGTATATAACTTATATGACGCGTATATAACGTATGTGACGCGTATATAACGTGTATGACGCGAATATAACATATATGACGCATACAAAACGTATATGTCGCGTATATAAAGTGTATGATGTGTATATATCGTATGTGACGCGTATATAACGTATATGGCGCGTATATAGCGTGTATGGCGTGTATATACCGTATAAGACGCGTATATAACGTATATGAAAGGTATATAACGTATATGTCGCGTGTATAAAGTGTATGACGCGTATATAACGTATGTGGCCCGTATATAACGTATATGACGCGTATATAGCGTATATGACGCGTATATAACGTATATGACTCGTATATATCGTACGTGACGCGTATATAACGTATATGACGCGTATATAACGTATATGACGCGTATATAGCGTATATGACGCGTATATAACGTATATGACTCGTATATATCGTACGTGACGCGTATATAACGTATATGACGCGTATATAACATATTTGACGCGTATATAGCGTATATGACGCGTATATAACGTATGTGACGCGTATATAACGTATATGACCCTTATATAACGTGTCTGACGCGTATATAACGTATGTGACGCGTATATAACGTATGTGTCGCGTATATAACGAGTATGACGCTTACATAACGTGTATGACGTGTATATAACTAATATGACGCGTATATAACGTATGTGACGCGTATATAGCGTGTATGGCGTGTATATAACGTGTATGACGCGTATATAACGTATATGCCACGTATAAAACGTATATGTGGCTTATAACGTGTCTGACGCGTATATAACGTATGTGACGCGTATATAACGTGTATGACGCGAATATAACATATATGACGCGTACAAAACGTATATGTCGCGTATATAAAGTGTATGACGCGTATATAACGTATGTGGCCCGTATATAACGTATATGACGCGTATATAGCGTATATGACGCGTATATAACGTATATGACTCGTATATATCGTACGTGACGCGTATATAACGTATATGACGCGTATATAACATATTTGACGCGTATATAGCGTATATGACGCGTATATGACGTATATGACGCGTATATAACGTATATGACGCGTATATAACGTATGTGACGCGAATATAACGTATACGACCCGTATATAACGTGTCTGACGTGTATATAACGTATTTGACGCGTAGATAACATATATGCCGCGTATAAAACGTATATGTGGCGTATATAACGTATGTGACGCGTATATAACGTATATGACGCGTATATAGCGTGTATGGCGTGTATATACCGTATAAGACGCGTATGTAACGTATATGAATGGTATATAACGTATATGTCGCGTATATAAAGTGTATGACGCGTATATAACGTATGAGGCCCGTATATAACGTATATGAAGCGTATATAACGTATATGACACGTATATAACGTGTCTGACGCGTATATAACGTATGTGACCCGTATATAACGTATGTGTCGCGTATATAATGAGTATGACGCTTACATAACGTGTATGACGTGTATATAACTTATATGACGCGTATATAACGTATGTGACGCGTATATAACGTGTATGACGCGAATATAACATATATGACGCATACAAAACGTATATGTCGCGTATATAAAGTGTATGATGTGTATATATCGTATGTGACGCGTATATAACGTATATGGCGCGTATATAGCGTGTATGGCGTGTATATACCGTATAAGACGCGTATATAACGTATATGAAAGGTATATAACGTATATGTCGCGTGTATAAAGTGTATGACGCGTATATAACGTATGTGGCCCGTATATAACGTATATGACGCGTATATAGCGTATATGACGCGTATATAACGTATATGACTCGTATATATCGTACGTGACGCGTATATAACGTATATGACGCGTATATAACATATTTGACGCGTATATAACATATTTGACGCGTATATAACGTATGTGACGCGTATATAACGTATATGACCCTTATATAACGTGTCTGACGCGTATATAACGTATGTGACGCGTATATAACGTATGTGTCGCGTATATAACGAGTATGACGCTTACATAACGTGTATGACGTGTATATAACTAATATGACGCGTATATAACGTATGTGACGCGTATATAGCGTGTATGGCGTGTATATAACGTGTATGACGCGTATATAACGTATATGCCACGTATAAAACGTATATGTGGCTTATAACGTGTCTGACGCGTATATAACGTATGTGACGCGTATATAACGTGTATGACGCGAATATAACATATATGACGCGTACAAAACGTATATGTCGCGTATATAAAGTGTATGACGCGTATATAACGTATGTGGCCCGTATATAACGTATATGACGCGTATATAGCGTATATGACGCGTATATAACGTATATGACTCGTATATATCGTACGTGACGCGTATATAACGTATATGACGCGTATATAACATATTTGACGCGTATATAGCGTATATGACGCGTATATGACGTATATGACGCGTATATAACGTATATGACGCGTATATAACGTATGTGACGCGAATATAACGTATACGACCCGTATATAACGTGTGTGACGTGTATATAACGTATTTGACGCGTAGATAACATATATGCCGCGTATAAAACGTATATGTGGCGTATATAACGTATGTGACGCGTATATAACGTATATGACGCGTATATAGCGTGTATGGCGTGTATATACCGTATAAGACGCGTATGTAACGTATATGAATGGTATATAACGTATATGTCGTGTATATAAAGTGTATGACGCGTATATAACGTATGTGGCCCGTATATAACGTATATGAAGCGTATATAACGTATATGACACGTATATAACGTGTATGAGGCATATATTACGTATATGCCACGTATAAAACGTATATGTGGCGTATATAACGTGTATGACGCGTATATAACTTATATGACGCGTATATAACGTATATGACGCGTATATAACGTGTATGAATCGTATATAACATATATGTCGCGTATATAAAGTGTATGACGCGTATATAACGTATGTGGCCCGTATATAACGTATATGAAGCGTATATAACGTATATGACACGTAAATAACGTGTATGAGGCATATATTACGTATATGCCACGTATAAAACGTATATGTGGCGTATATAACGTGTATGACGCGTATATAACTTATATGACGCGTATATAACGTATATGACGCGTATATAACGTGTATGAATCGTATATAACATATATGTCGCGTATATAACGTATGTGTCGCGTATATAACGTATATGACGCTTATATAACGTATATGACGCGTATATAACGTATATGACGCGTATATAACGTATATGACCCGTATGTAACGTATAAGATGCGTATATACCGTATATGACGCGTATATAACGTATATGACGCGCATATAACGTATATGACGCGTATATAACGTATGTGACGCGTATATAACGTATATGACGCGTATATAACGTATATGACGTGTATATAACGTGAATGACGCGTATATAACGTATATGATGCGAATATAACGTATATGACGCGTATAAAACGTATATGTCGCGTATATAACGTATATGACGCGTATATATCGTATGTGACGCGTATATAACGTATATGACGCGTATATAACGTATATGACGCGTATATAACGTATATGACGCGTATATAACGTATATGACGCGTATATACCGTGTATGGCGTGTATATACCGTATAAGACGCGTATATAACGTATATGAAAGGTATATAACGTATATGTCGCGTGTATAAAGTGTATGACGCGTATATAACGTATGTGGCCCGTATATAACGTATATGACGCGTATATAACGTATATGACGCGTATATAGCGTGTATGACGTGTATATAACGCATATGACGCGTATATAACGTATATGAAGCATATATAACGTATATGACGCGAATATAACGTATACGACCCGTATATAACGTGTCTGACGTGTATATAACGTATTTGACGCGTAGATAACATATATGCCGCGTATAAAACGTATATGTGGCTTATATAACGTGTCTGACGCGTATATAACGTATGTGACGCGTATATAACGTATATGACCCGTATATAAAGTGTCTGACGCGTATATAACGTATGTGACGCGTATATAACGTATGTGTCGCGTATATAACGAGTATGACGCTTACATAACGTGTATGACGTGTATATAACTTATATGACGCGTATATAACGTATGTGACGCGTATATAACGTGTATGACGCGAATATAACATATATGACGCATACAAAACGTATATGTCGCGTATATAAAGTGTATGATGTGTATATATCGTATGTGACGCGTATATAACGTATATGACGCGTATATAGCGTGTATGGCGTGTATATACCGTATAAGACGCGTATATAACGTATATGAAAGGTATATAACGTATATGTCGCGTGTATAAAGTGTATGACGCGTATATAACGTATGTGGCCCGTATATAACGTATATGACGCGTATATAGCGTATATGACGCGTATATAACGTATATGACTCGTATATATCGTACGTGACGCGTATATAACGTATATGACGCGTATATAACATATTTGACGCGTATATAACGTATGTGACGCGTATATAACGTATATGACCCTTATATAACGTGTCTGACGCGTATATAACGTATGTGACGCGTATATAACGTATGTGTCGCGTATATAACGAGTATGACGCTTACATAACGTGTATGACGTGTATATAACTAATATGACGCGTATATAACGTATGTTACGCGTATATAGCGTGTATGGCGTGTATATAACGTGTCTGACGCGTATATAACGTATGTGACGCGTATATAACGTGTATGACGCGAATATAACATATATGACGCGTACAAAACGTATATGTCGCGTATATAAAGTGTATGACGCGTATATAACGTATGTGGCCCGTATATAACGTATATGACGCGTATATAGCGTATATGACGCGTATATAACGTATATGACTCGTATATATCGTACGTGACGCGTATATAACGTATATGACGCGTATATAACATATTTGACACGTATATAGCGTATATGACGCGTATATGACGTATATGACGCGTATATAACGTATATGACGCGTATATAACGTATGTGACGCGAATATAACGTATACGACCCGTATATAACGTGTCTGACGTGTATATAACGTATTTGACGCGTAGATACATATATGCCGCGTATAAAACGTATATGTGGCGTATATAACGTATGTGACGCGTATATAACGTATATGACGCGTATATAGCGTGTATGGCGTGTATATACCGTATAAGACGCGTATGTAACGTATATGAATGGTATATAACGTATATGTCGCGTATATAAAGTGTATGACGCGTATATAACGTATGTGGCCCGTATATAACGTATATGAAGCGTATATAACGTATATGACACGTATATAACGTGTATGAGGCATATATTACGTATATGCCACGTATAAAACGTATATGTGGCGTATATAACGTGTATGACGCGTATATAACTTATATGACGCGTATATAACGTATATGACGCGTATATAACGTGTATGAATCGTATATAACATATATGTCGCGTATATAAAGTGTATGACGCGTATATAACGTATATGACGCGTATATAACGTATATGACGCGTATATAACGTATATGACCCGTATGTAACGTATAAGATGCGTATATACCGTATATGACGCGTATATAACGTATATTACGCGCATATAACGTATATGACGCGTATATAACGTATGTGACGCGTATATAACGTATATGACGCGTATATAACGTATATGACGTGTATATAACGTGAATGACGCGTATATAACGTATATGATGCGAATATAACGTATATGACGCGTATAAAACGTATATGTCGCGTATATAACGTATATGACGCGTATATATCGTATGTGACGCGTATATAACGTATATGACGCGTATATAACGTATATGACGCGTATATAACGTATATGACGCGTATATAACGTATATGACGCGTATATACCGTGTATGGCGTGTATATACCGTATAAGACGCGTATATAACGTATATGAAAGGTATATAACGTATATGTCGCGAGTATAAAGTGTATGACGCGTATATAACGTATGTGGCCCGTATATAACGTATATGACGCGTATATAACGTATATGACGCGTATATAGCGTGTATGACCTGTATATAACGCATATGACGCGTATATAACGTATATGAAGCATATATAACGTATATGACGCGAATATAACGTATACGACCCGTATATAACGTGTCTGACGTGTATATAACGTATTTGACGCGTAGATAACATATATGCCGCGTATAAAACGTATATGTGGCTTATATAACGTGTCTGACGCGTATATAACGTATGTGACGCGTATATAACGTATATGACCCGTATATAACGTGTCTGACGCGTATATAACGTATGTGACGCGTATATAACGTATGTGTCGCGTATATAATGAGTATGACGCTTACATAACGTGTATGACGTGTATATAACTTATATGACGCGTATATAACGTATGTGACGCGTATATAACGTGTATGACGCGAATATAACATATATGACGCATACAAAACGTATATGTCGCGTATATAAAGTGTATGATGTGTATATATCGTATGTGACGCGTATATAACGTATATGACGCGTATATAGCGTGTATGGCGTGTATATACCGTATAAGACGCGTATATAACGTATATGAAAGGTATATAACGTATATGTCGCGTGTATAAAGTGTATGACGCGTATATAACGTATGTGGCCCGTATATAACGTATATGACGCGTATATAGCGTATATGACGCGTATATAACGTATATGACTCGTATATATCGTACGTGACGCGTATATAACGTATATGACGCGTATATAACATATTTGACGCGTATATAACGTATGTGACGCGTATATAACGTATATGACCCTTATATAACGTGTCTGACGCGTATATAACGTATGTGACGCGTATATAACGTATGTGTCGCGTATATAACGAGTATGACGCTTACATAACGTGTATGACGTGTATATAACTAAGATGACGCGTATATAACGTATGTGACGCGTATATAGCGTGTATGGCGTGTATATAACGTGTATGACGCGTATATAACGTATATGCCACGTATAAAACGTATATGTGGCTTATAACGTGTCTGACGCGTATATAACGTATGTGACGCGTATATAACGTGTATGACGCGAATATAACATATATGACGCGTACAAAACGTATATGTCGCGTATATAAAGTGTATGATGTGTATATATCGTATGTGGCCCGTATATAACGTATATGACGCGTATATAACTTATATGACGCGTATATAACGTATATGACGCGTATATAACGTGTATGAATCGTATATAACATATATGTCGCGTATATAAAGTGTATGACGCGTATATAACGTATGTGGCCCGTATATAACGTATATGAAGCGTATATAACGTATATGACACGTAAATAACGTGTATGAGGCATATATTACGTATATGCCACGTATAAAACGTATATGTGGCGTATATAACGTGTATGACGCGTATATAACTTATATGACGCGTATATAACGTATATGACGCGTATATGACGTGTATGAATCGTATATAACATATATGTCGCGTATATAACGTATGTGTCGCGTATATAACGTATATGACGCTTATATAACGTATATGACGCGTATATAACGTATATGACGCGTATATAACGTATATGACCCGTATGTAACGTATAAGATGCGTATATACCGTATATGACGCGTATATAACGTATATTACGCGCATATAACGTATATGACGCGTATATAACGTATGTGACGCGTATATAACGTATATGACGCGTATATAACGTATATGACGTGTATATAACGTGAATGACGCGTATATAACGTATATGATGCGAATATAACGTATATGACGCGTATAAAACGTATATGTCGCGTATATAACGTATATGACGCGTATATATCGTATGTGACGCGTATATAACGTATATGACGCGTATATAACGTATATGACGCGTATATAACGTATATGACGCGTATATAACGTATATGACGCGTATATACCGTGTATGGCGTGTATATACCGTATAAGACGCGTATATAACGTATATGAAAGGTATATAACGTATATGTCGCGTGTATAAAGTGTATGACGCGTATATAACGTATGTGGCCCGTATATAACGTATATGACGCGTATATAACGTATATGACGCGTATATAGCGTGTATGACGTGTATATAACGCATATGACGCGTATATAACGTGAAT
>CAKAJA020000041.1:0-49564 GCA_916610235.2 Lasioglossum morio
GATATACGTTACACGTTCTGCGTTATACGTTTTACGTTATTCGATATACGTTATACGCTGTACGTTATACGTTATACGTTACACGTTCTGCGTTATACGTTATACGTTATACGTTATACATTATACGTTATACTTATTACGTAATTCGTTATACGTTATACGTTATACGTTATACTTTATACGTTATACGTTATACGTTATACGTTATACGTTATACGTTATACGTTATACGTTATACGTTATACGTTATACGTTATACGTTATACGTTATACGTTATACGTTATACGTTATACGTTATACGTTATACGTTATACGTTATACGTTATACGTTATACGTTATACGTTACACGTTCTGCGTTATACGTTATACGTTATACGTTATACGTTATACGTTATACGTTATACGTTACACGTTCTGCGTTATACGTTATACGTTATACGTTATACGTTATACGTTATACGTTATACGTTATACGTTATACGTTATACGTTATACGTTATACGTTATACGTTATACGTTATACGTTATACGTTATACGTTATACGTTATACGTTATACGTTATACGTTATACGTTTTACGTTATACGTTATACGTTATACGTTATACGTTATACGTTATACGTTATACGTTATACGTTATACGTTATACGTTATACGTTATACGTTATACGTTATACGTTATACGTTATACGTTATACGTTACACGTTCTGCGTTATACGTTATACGTTATACGTTATACGTTATACGTTATACGTTATACGTTATACGTTATACGTTATACGTTATACGTTATACGTTATACGTTATACGTTATACGTTATACGTTATACGTTATACGTTATACGTTATACGTTATACGTTATACGTTATACGTTATACGTTATACGTTATACGTTATACGTTATACGTTATACGTTATACGTTATACGTTATACGTTATACGTTATACGTTATACGTTATACGTTATACGTTATACGTTATACGTTATACGTTATACGTTATACGTTACACGTTCTGCGTTATACGTTATACGTTATACGTTATACGCAGTACGTTATTCGATATACGTTATACGCTGTACGTTAAACGTTATACGTTCTACGTTATACGTTATACGTTATACGTTATACGTTATACGTTATACGTTATACGTTATACGTTATACGTTATACGTTATACGTTATACGTTATACGTTATACGTTATACGTTATACGTTATACGTTATACGTTATACGTTATACGTTATACGTTATACGTTATACGTTACACGTTCTGCGTTATACGTAATACGTTATACGTTATACGTTATACGTTATACGTTATACGTTATACGTTATACGTTATACGTTATACGTTATACGTTATACGTTATACGTTATACGTTATACGTTATACGCAGTACGTTATTCGATATACGTTATACGCTGTACGTTAAACGTTATACGTTCTACGTTATACGTTATACGTTATACGTTATACGTTATACGTTATACGTTATACGTTATACGTTATACGTTATACGTTATACGTTATACGTTATACGTTATACGTTATACGTTATACGTTATACGTTACACGTTCTGCGTTATACGTTATACGTTATACGTTATACGTTATACGTTATACGTTATACGTTATACGTTATACGTTATACGTTATACGTTATACGTTATACGTTATACGTTATACGTTATACGTTATACGTTATACGTTATACGTTATACGTTATACGTTATACGTTATACGTTATACGTTATACGTTATACGTTATACGTTACACGTTCTGCGTTATACGTTATACGTTATACGTTATACGCAGTACGTTATTCGATATACGTTATACGCTGTACGTTAAACGTTATACGTTATACGTTATTCGGAATAGGTTATACGCTGTACGTTATACGTTATACGTTACACGTTCTGCGTTATACGTTATACGTTATACGTTATACGCAGTACGTTATTCGATATACGTTATACGCTGTACGTTAAACGATATACGTTACACGTTCTGCGTTATACGTTTTACGTTATTCGATATACGTTATACGCTGTACGTTATACGTTATACGTTACACGTTCTGCGTTATACGTTATACGTTATACGTTATACATTATACGTTATACTTATTACGTAATTCGTTATACGTTATACGTTATACTTTATACGTTATACGTTATACGTTATACGTTATACGTGATACGTGATACGTGATACGTTATACGTTATACGTTATACGTTATACGTTATACGTTATACGTTATACGTTATACGTTATACGTTATACGTTATACGTTATACGTTATACGTTATACGTTATACGTTATACGTTATACGTTATACGTTATACGTTATACGTTCTGCGTTTTACGTTATACGTTATACGTTATACGTTATACGTTATATGTTATACGTTATACGTTATACGTTATACGTTATACCTTATACGTTATACGTTATACGTTATACGTTATACGTTATACGTTATACGTTATACGTTATACGTTATACGTTATACGTTATACGTTATACGTTATACGTTATACGTTATACGTTATACGTTATACGTTATACGTTATACGTTATACGTTATACGTTATACGTTATACGTTATACGTTATACGTTATACGTTATACGTTATACGTTATACGTTATACGTTATACGTTATACGTTATACGTTATACGTTATACGTTATACGTTATACGTTATACGTTATACGTTATACGTTATACGTTATACGTTATACGTTATACGTTATACGTTATACGTTATACGTTATACGTTATACGTTATACGTTATACGTTATACGTTATACGTTATACGTTATACGTTATACGTTATACGTTATACGTTATACGTTATACGTTATACGTTATACGTTATACGTTATACGTTATACGTTATACGTTATACGTTATACGTTATACGTTATACGTTATACGTTATACGTTATACGTTATACGTTATACGTTATACGTTATACGTTATACGTTATACGTTATACGTTATACGTTATACGTTATACGTTATACGTTATACGTTATACGTTATACGTTATACGTTATACGTTATACGTTATACGTTATACGTTATACGTTATACGTTATACGTTATACGTTATACGTTATACGTTATACGTTATACGTTATACGTTATACGTTATACGTTATACGTTATACGTTATACGTTATACGTTATACGTTATACGTTATACGTTATACGTTATACGTTATACGTTATACGTTATACGTTATACGTTATACGTTATACGTTATACGTTATACGTTATACGTTATACGTTATACGTTATACGTTATACGTTATACGTTATACGTTATACGTTATACGTTATACGTTATACGTTATACGTTATACGTTATACGTTATACGTTATACGTTATACGTTATACGTTATACGTTATACGTTATACGTTATACGTTATACGTTATACGTTATACGTTATACGTTATACGTTATACGTTATACGTTATACGTTATACGTTATACGTTATACGTTATACGTTATACGTTATACGTTATACGTTATACGTTATACGTTATACGTTATACGTTATACGTTATACGTTATACGTTATACGTTATACGTTATACGTTATACGTTATACGTTATACGTTATACGTTATACGTTATACGTTATACGTTATACGTTATACGTTATACGTTATACGTTATACGTTATACGTTATACGTTATACGTTATACGTTATACGTTATACGTTATACGTTATACGTTATACGTTATACGTTATACGTTATACGTTATACGTTATACGTTATACGTTATACGTTATACGTTATACGTTATACGTTATACGTTATACGTTATACGTTATACGTTATACGTTATACGTTATACGTTATACGTTATACGTTATACGTTATACGTTATACGTTATACGTTATACGTTATACGTTATACGTTATACGTTAAACGTTATACGTTATACGTTATTCGGAATACGTTATACGCTGTACGTTATACGTTATACGTTACACGTTCTGCGTTATACGTTATACGTTATACGCAGTACGTTATTCGATATACGTTATACGCTGTACGTTAAACGATATACGTTATACGTTATACGTTATACGCAGTACGTTATTCGATATACGTTATACGCTGTACGTTAAACGTTATACGTTCTACGTTATACGTTATACGTTATACGTTATACGTTATACGTTATACGTTATACGTTATACGTTATACGTTATACGTTATACGTTATACGTTATACGTTATACGTTATACGTTATACGTTATACGTTATACGTTATACGTTACACGTTCTGCGTTATACGTTATACGTTATACGTTACACGTTATACGTTATACGTTATACGTTATACGTTATACGTTATACGTTATACGTTATACGTTATACGTTATACGTTATACGTTATACGTTATACGTTATACGTTATACGTTATACGTTATACGTTATACGTTATACGTTACACGTTCTGCGTTATACGTTATACGTTATACGTTATACGTTATACGTTATACGTTATACGTTATACGTTGTACGTTATACGTTATACGTTATACGTTATACGTTATACGTTATACGTTATACGTTATACGTTATACGTTATACGTTATACGTTATACGTTATACGTTATACGTTATACGTTATACGTTATACGTTATACGTTATACGTTATACGTTATACGTTATACGTTATACGTTATACGTTATACGTTATACGTTATACGTTATACGTTATACGTTATACGTTATACGTTATACGTTATACGTTATACGTTATACGTTATACGTTATACGTTATACGTTATACGTTATACGTTATACGTTATACGTTATACGTTATACGTTATACGTTATACGTTATACGTTATACGTTATACGTTATACGTTATACGTTATACGTTATACGTTATACGTTATACGTTATACGTTATAAGTTATACGCAGTACGTTATTCGATATACGTTATACGCTGTACGTTAAACGTTATACGTTCTACGTTATACGTTATACGTTATACGTTATACGTTATACGTTATACGTTATACGTTATACGTTATACGTTATACGTTATACGTTATACGTTATACGTTATACGTTATACGTTATACGTTATACGTTATACGTTATACGTTATACGTTATACGTTATACGTTATACGTTATACGTTATACGTTATACGTTATACGTTATACGTTATACGTTATACGTTATACGTTATACGTTATACGTTATACGTTATACGTTATACGTTATACGTTATACGTTATACGTTATACGTTATACGTTATACGTTATACGTTATACGTTATACGTTATACGTTATACGTTATACGTTATACGTTATACGTTATACGTTATACGTTATACGTTATACGTTATACGTTATACGTTATACGTTATACGTTATACGTTATACGTTATACGTTATACGTTATACGTTATACGTTATACGTTATACGTTACACGTTCTGCGTTATACGTAATACGTTATACGTTATACGTTATACGTTATACGTTATACGTTATACGTTATACGTTATACGTTATACGTTATACGTTATACGTTATACGTTATACGTTATACGTTATACGCAGTACGTTATTCGATATACGTTATACGCTGTACGTTAAACGTTATACGTTCTACGTTATACGTTATACGTTATACGTTATACGTTATACGTTATACGTTATACGTTATACGTTATACGTTATACGTTATACGTTATACGTTATACGTTATACGTTATACGTTATACGTTATACGTTACACGTTCTGCGTTATACGTTATACGTTATACGTTATACGTTATACGTTATACGTTATACGTTATACGTTATACGTTATACGTTATACGTTATACGTTATACGTTATACGTTATACGTTATACGTTATACGTTATACGTTATACGTTATACGTTATACGTTATACGTTATACGTTACACGTTCTGCGTTATACGTTATACGTTATACGTTATACGCAGTACGTTATTCGATATACGTTATACGCTGTACGTTAAACGTTATACGTTATACGTTATTCGGAATACGTTATACGCTGTACGTTATACGTTATACGTTACACGTTCTGCGTTATACGTTATACGTTATACGTTATACGCAGTACGTTATTCGATATACGTTATACGCTGTACGTTAAACGATATACGTTACACGTTCTGCGTTATACGTTTTACGTTATTCGATATACGTTATACGCTGTACGTTATACGTTATACGTTACACGTTCTGCGTTATACGTTATACGTTATACGTTATACATTATACGTTATACTTATTACGTAATTCGTTATACGTTATACGTTATACTTTATACGTTATACGTTATACGTTATACGTTATACGTGATACGTGATACGTGATACGTTATACGTTATACGTTATACGTTATACGTTATACGTTATACGTTATACGTTATACGTTATACGTTATACGTTATACGTTATACGTTATACGTTATACGTTATACGTTATACGTTATACGTTATACGTTATACGTTATACGTTCTGCGTTTTACGTTATACGTTATACGTTATACGTTATACGTTATACGTTATATGTTATACGTTATACGTTATACGTTATACGTTATACCTTATACGTTATACGTTATACGTTATACGTTATACGTTATACGTTATACGTTATACGTTATACGTTATACGTTATACGTTATACGTTATACGTTATACGTTATACGTTATACGTTATACGTTATACGTTATACGTTATACGTTATACGTTATACGTTATACGTTATACGTTATACGTTATACGTTATACGTTATACGTTATACGTTATACGTTATACGTTATACGTTATACGTTATACGTTATACGTTATACGTTATACGTTATACGTTATACGTTATACGTTATACGTAATACGTTATACGTTATACGTTATACGTTATACGTTATACGTTATACGTTATACGTTATACGTTATACGTTATACGTTATACGTTATACGTTATACGTTATACGTTATACGTTATACGTGATACGTGATACGTTATACGTTATACGTTATACGTTATACGTTATACGTTATACGTTATACGTTATACGTTATACGTTATACGTTATACGTTATACGTTATACGTTATACGTTATACGTTATACGTTATACGTTATACGTTATACGTTATACGTTATACGTTATACGTTATACGTTATACGTTATACGTTATACGTTATACGTTATACGTTATACGTTATACGTTATACGTTATACGTTATACGTTATACGTTATACGTTATACGTTATACGTTATACGTTATACGTTATACGTTATACGTTATACGTTATACGTTATACGTTATACGTTATACGTTATACGTTATACGTTATACGTTATACGTTATACGTTATACGTTATACGTTATACGTTATACGTTATACGTTATACGTTATACGTTATACGTTATACGTTATACGTTATACGTTATACGTTATACGTTATACGTTATACGTTATACGTTATACGTTATACGTTATACGTTATACGTTATACGTTATACGTTATACGTTATACGTTATACGTTATACGTTATACGTTATACGTTATACGTTATACGTTATACGTTATACGTTATACGTTATACGTTATACGTTATACGTTATACGTTATACGTTATACGTTATACGTTATACGTTATACGTTATACGTTATACGTTATACGTTATACGTTATACGTTATACGTTATACGTTATACGTTATACGTTATACGTTATACGTTATACGTTATACGTTATACGTTATACGTTATACGTTATACGTTATACGTTATACGTTATACGTTATACGTTATACGTTATACGTTATACGTTATACGTTATACGTTATACGTTATACGTTATACGTTATACGTTATACGTTATACGTTATACGTTATACGTTATACGTTATACGTTATACGTTATACGTTATACGTTATACGTTATACGTTATACGTTATACGTTATACGTTATACGTTATACGTTATACGTTATACGTTATACGTTATACGTTACACGTTCTGCGTTATACGTTATACGTTATACGTTATACGCAGTACGTTATTCGATATACGTTATACGCTGTACGTTAAACGATATACGTTATACGTTATACGTTATACGCAGTACGTTATTCGATATACGTTATACGCTGTACGTTAAACGTTATACGTTCTACGTTATACGTTATACGTTATACGTTATACGTTATACGTTATACGTTATACGTTATACGTTATACGTTATACGTTATACGTTATACGTTATACGTTATACGTTATACGTTATACGTTATACGTTATACGTTATACGTTATACGTTATACGTTACACGTTCTGCGTTATACGTTATACGTTATACGTTACACGTTATACGTTATACGTTATACGTTATACGTTATACGTTATACGTTATACGTTATACGTTATACGTTATACGTTATACGTTATACGTTATACGTTATACGTTATACGTTATACGTTATACGTTATACGTTATACGTTATACGTTATACGTTATACGTTATACGTTATACGTTATACGTTATACGTTATACGTTATACGTTATACGTTATACGTTATACGTTATACGTTATACGTTATACGTTATACGTTATACGTTATACGTTATACGTTATACGTTATACGTAATACGTTATACGTTATACGTTATACGTTATACGTTATACGTTATACGTTATACGTTATACGTTATACGTTATACGTTATACGTTATACGTTATACGTTATACGTTATACGTTATACGTTATACGTTATACGTTATACGTTATACGTTATACGTTATACGTTATACGTTATACGTTATACGTTATACGTTATACGTTATACGTTATACGTTATACGTTATACGTTATACGTTATACGTTATACGTTATACGTTATACGTTATACGTTATACGTTATACGTTATACGTTATACGTTATACGTTATACGTTATACGTTATACGTTATACGTTATACGTTATACGTTATACGTTATACGTTATACGTTATACGTTATACGTTATACGTTATACGTTATACGTTATACGTTATACGTTATACGTTATACGTTATACGTTATACGTTATACGTTATACGTTATACGTTATACGTTATACGTTATACGTTATACGTTATACGTTATACGTTATACGTTATACGTTATACGTTATACGTTATACGTTATACGTTATACGTTATACGTTATACGTTATACGTTATACGTTATACGTTATACGTTATACGTTATACGTTATACGTTATACGTTATACGTTATACGTTATACGTTATACGTTATACGTTATACGTTATACGTTATACGTTATACGTTATACGTTATACGTTATACGTTATACGTTATACGTTATACGTTATACGTTATACGTTATACGTTATACGTTATACGTTATACGTTATACGTTATACGTTATACGTTATACGTTATACGTTATACGTTATACGTTATACGTTATACGTTATACGTTATACGTTATACGTTATACGTTATACGTTATACGTTATACGTTATACGTTATACGTTATACGTTATACGTTATACGTTATACGTTATACGTTATACGTTATACGTTATACGTTATACGTTATACGTTATACGTTATACGTTATACGTTATACGTTATACGTTATACGTTATACGTTATACGTTATACGTTATACGTTATACGTTATACGTTATACGTTATACGTTATACGTTATACGTTATACGTTATACGTTATACGTTATACGTTATACGTTATACGTTATACGTTATACGTTATACGTTATACGTTATACGTGATACGTTATACGTTATACGTTATACGTTATACGTTATACGTTATACGTTATACGTTATACGTTATACGTTATACGTTATACGTTATACGTTATACGTTATACGTTATACGTTATACGTTACACGTTCTGCGTTATACGTTATACGTTATACGTTATACGCAGTACGTTATTCGATATACGTTATACGCTGTACGTTAAACGTTATACGTTATACGTTATTCGGAATACGTTATACGCTGTACGTTATACGTTATACGTTACACGTTCTGCGTTATACGTTATACGTTATACGTTATACGCAGTACGTTATTCGATATACGTTATACGCTGTACGTTAAACGATATACGTTATACGTTATACGTTATACGCAGTACGTTATTCGATATACGTTATACGCTGTACGTTAAACGTTATACGTTCTACGTTATACGTTATACGTTATACGTTATACGTTATACGTTATACGTTATACGTTATACGTTATACGTTATACGTTATACGTTATACGTTATACGTTATACGTTATACGTTATACGTTATACGTTATACGTTATACGTTATACGTTATACGTTATACGTTATACGTTATACGTTATACGTTATACGTTATACGTTATACGTTATACGTTATACGTTATACGTTATACGTTATACGTTATACGTTATACGTTATACGTTATACGTTATACGTTATACGTTATACGTTATACGTTATACGTTATACGTTATACGTTATACGTTATACGTTATACGTTATACGTTATACGTTATACGTTATACGTTATACGTTATACGTTATACGTTATACGTTATACGTTATACGTTATACGTTATACGTTATACGTTATACGTTATACGTTATACGTTATACGTTATACGTTATACGTTATACGTTATACGTTATACGTTATACGTTATACGTTATACGTTATACGTTATACGTTATACGTTATACGTTATACGTTATACGTTATACGTTATACGTTATACGTTATACGTTATACGTTATACGTTATACGTTATACGTTATACGTTATACGTTATACGTTATACGTTATACGTTATACGTTATACGTTATACGTTATACGTTATACGTTATACGTTATACGTTATACGTTATACGTTATACGTTATACGTTATACGTTATACGTTATACGTTATACGTTATACGTTATACGTTATACGTTATACGTTATACGTTATACGTTATACGTTATACGTTATACGTTATACGTTATACGTTATACGTTATACGTTATACGTTATACGTTATACGTTATACGTTATACGTTATACGTTATACGTTATACGTTATACGTTATACGTTATACGTTATACGTTATACGTTATACGTTATACGTTATACGTTATACGTTATACGTTATACGTTATACGTTATACGTTATACGTTATACGTTATACGTTATACGTTATACGTTATACGTTACACGTTCTGCGTTATACGTTATACGTTATACGTTATACGCAGTACGTTATTCGATATACGTTATACGCTGTACGTTAAACGTTATACGTTATACGTTATTCGGAATACGTTATACGCTGTACGTTATACGTTATACGTTACACGTTCTGCGTTATACGTTATACGTTATACGTTATACGCAGTACGTTATTCGATATACGTTATACGCTGTACGTTAAACGATATACGTTATACGTTATACGTTATACGCAGTACGTTATTCGATATACGTTATACGCTGTACGTTAAACGTTATACGTTCTACGTTATACGTTATACGTTATACGTTATACGTTATACGTTATACGTTATACGTTATACGTTATACGTTATACGTTATACGTTATACGTTATACGTTATACGTTATACGTTATACGTTACACGTTCTGCGTTATACGTTATACGTTATACGTTACACGTTATACGTTATACGTTATACGTTATACGTTATACGTTATACGTTATACGTTATACGTTATACGTTATACGTTATACGTTATACGTTATACGTTATACGTTATACGTTATACGTTATACGTTATACGTTATACGTTACACGTTCTGCGTTATACGTTATACGTTATACGTTATACGTTATACGTTATACGTTATACGTTATACGTTGTACGTTATACGTTATACGTTATACGTTATACGTTATACGTTATACGTTATACGTTATACGTTATACGTTATACGTTATACGTTATACGTTATACGTTATACGTTATACGTTATACGTTATACGTTATACGTTATACGTTATACGTTATACGTTATACGTTATACGTTATACGTTATACGTTATACGTTATACGTTATACGTTATACGTTATACGTTATACGTTATACGTTATACGTTATACGTTATACGTTATACGTTATACGTTATACGTTATACGTTATACGTTATACGTTATACGTTATACGTTATACGTTATACGTTATACGTTATACGTTATACGTTATACGTTATACGTTATACGTTATACGTTATACGTTATACGTTATACGTTATACGTTATACGTTATACGTTATACGTTATACGTTATACGTTATACGTTACACGTTCTGCGTTATACGTTATACGTTATACGTTATACGCAGTACGTTATTCGATATACGTTATACGCTGTACGTTAAACGTTATACGTTATACGTTATTCGGAATACGTTATACGCTGTACGTTATACGTTATACGTTACACGTTCTGCGTTATACGTTATACGTTATACGTTATACGCAGTACGTTATTCGATATACGTTATACGCTGTACGATAAACGATATACGTTACACGTTCTGCGTTATACGTTTTACGTTATTCGATATACGTTATACGCTGTACGTTATACGTTTTACGTTATTCGATATACGTTATACGCTGTACGTTATACGTTATACGTTACACGTTCTGCGTTATACGTTATACGTTATACATTATACGTTATACTTATTACGTAATTCGTTATACGTTATACGTTATACTTTATACGTTATACGTTATACGTTATACGTTATACGTTATACGTTACACGTTCTGCGTTATACGTAATACGTTATACGTTATACGTTATACGTTATACGTTATACGTTATACGTTATACGTTATACGTTATACGTTATACGTTATACGTTATACGTTATACGTTATACGTTATACGTTATACGTTATACGTTATACGTTATACGTTATACGTTATACGCAGTACGTTACACGTTCTGCGTTATACGTTATACGTTATACGTTATACGCAGTACGTTATTCGATATACGTTATACGCTGTACGTTAAACGTTATACGTTATACGTTATTCGGAATACGTTATACGCTGTACGTTATACGTTATACGTTACACGTTCTGCGTTATACGTTATACGTTATACGTTATACGCAGTACGTTATTCGATATACGTTATACGCTGTACGTTAAACGATATACGTTACACGTTCTGCGTTATACGTTTTACGTTATTCGATATACGTTATACGCTGTACGTTATACGTTATACGTTACACGTTCTGCGTTATACGTTATACGTTATACGTTATACATTATACGTTATACTTATTACGTAATTCGTTATACGTTATACGTTATACGTTATACTTTATACGTTATACGTTATACGTTATACGTTATACGTGATACGTGATACGTGATACGTGATACGTTATACGTTATACGTTATACGTTATACGTTATACGTTATACGTTATACGTTATACGTTATACGTTATACGTTATACGTTATACGTTATACGTTATACGTTATACGTTATACGTTATACGTTATACGTTATACGTTATACGTTATACGTTATATGTTATACGTTATACGTTATACGTTCTGCGTTTTACGTTATACGTTATACGTTATACGTTATACGTTATATGTTATACGTTATACGTTATACGTTATACGTTATACCTTATACGTTATACGTTATACGTTATACGTTATACGTTATACGTTATACGTTATACGTTATACGTTATACGTTATACGTTATACGTTATACGTTATACGTTATACGTTATACGTTATACGTTATACGTTATTCGTTATACGTTATACGTTATACGTTATACGTTATACGTTATACGTTATACGTTACACGTTCTGCGTTATACGTTATACGTTATACGTTATACGCAGTACGTTATTCGATATACGTTATACGCTGTACGTTATACGTTATACGTTATACGTTATACGTTATACGTTATACGTTACACGTTCTGCGTTATACGTTATACGTTATACGTTATACGTTATACGTTATACGTTATACGTTATACGTTATACGTTATACGTTATACGTTATACGTTATACGTTATACGTTATACGTTATACGTTATACGTTATACGTTATACGTTATACGTTATACGTTATACGTTATACGTTATACGTTATACGTTATACGTTACACGTTCTGCGTTATACGTTATACGTTATACGTTATACGCAGTACGTTATTCGATATACGTTATACGCTGTACGTTAAACGTTATACGTTCTACGTTATACGTTATACGTTATACGTTATACGTTATACGTTATACGTTATACGTTATACGTTATACGTTATACGTTATACGTTATACGTTATACGTTATACGTTATACGTTATACGTTATACGTTATACGTTATACGTTATACGTTATACGTTATACGTTATACGTTATACGTTATACCTTATACCTTATACGTTATACGTTATACGTTATACGTTATACGTTATACGTTATACGTTATACGTTATACGTTATACGTTATACGTTATACGTTATACGTTATACGTTATACGTTATACGTTATACGTTATACGTTATACGTTATACGTTATACGTTATACGTTATACGTTATACGTTATACGTTATACGTTATACGTTACACGTTCTGCGTTATACGTTATACGTTATACGTTATACGTTATACGTTATACGTTATACGTTATACGTTATACGTTATACGTTATACGTTATACGTTATACGTTATACGTTATACGTTATACGTTATACGTTATACGTTATACGTTATACGTTATACGTTATACGTTATACGTTATACGTTATACGTTATACGTTACACGTTCTGCGTTATACGTTATACGTTATACGTTATACGCAGTACGTTATTCGATATACGTTATACGCTGTACGTTAAACGTTATACGTTCTACGTTATACGTTATACGTTATACGTTATACGTTATACGTTATACGTTATACGTTATACGTTATACGTTATACGTTATACGTTATACGTTATACGTTATACGTTATACGTTATACGTTATACGTTATACGTTATACGTTATACGTTATACGTTATACGTTATACGTTATACGTTATACCTTATACCTTATACGTTATACGTTATACGTTATACGTTATACGTTATACGTTATACGTTATACGTTATACGTTATACGTTATACGTTATACGTTATACGTTATACGTTATACGTTATACGTTATACGTTATACGTTATACGTTATACGTTATACGTTATACGTTATACGTTATACGTTATACGTTATACGTTATACGTTATACGTTATACGTTATACGTTATACGTTATACGTTATACGTTATACGTTATACGTTATACGTTATACGTTACACGTTCTGCGTTATACGTTATACGTTATACGTTATACGTTATACGTTATACGTTATACGTTATACGTTATACGTTATACGTTATACGTTATACGTTATACGTTATACGTTACACGTTCTGCGTTATACGTTATACGTTATACGTTATACGTTATACGCAGTACGTTATTCGATATACGTTATACGCTGTACGTTAAACGTTATACGTTCTACGTTATACGTTATACGTTATACGTTATACGTTATACGTTATACGTTATACGTTATACGTTATACGTTATACGTTATACGTTATACGTTATACGTTATACGTTATACGTTATACGTTATACGTTATAC
Source organism: Lasioglossum morio (assembly GCA_916610235.2). Lineage (NCBI taxonomy): Eukaryota > Metazoa > Arthropoda > Insecta > Hymenoptera > Halictidae > Lasioglossum > Lasioglossum morio. The sequence goes on from CAKAJA020000041.1 coordinate 15,842, forward strand.
GTTATACGTTATACGTTATACGTTATACGTTATACGTTATACGTTATACGTTATACGTTATACGTTATACGTTATACGTTATACGTTATACGTTATACGTTATACGTTATACGTTATACGCAGTACGTTACACGTTCTGCGTTATACGTTATACGTTATACGTTATACGCAGTACGTTATTCGATATACGTTATACGCTGTACGTTAAACGTTATACGTTATACGTTATTCGGAATACGTTATACGCTGTACGTTATACGTTATACGTTACACGTTCTGCGTTATACGTTATACGTTATACGTTATACGCAGTACGTTATTCGATATACGTTATACGCTGTACGTTAAACGATATACGTTACACGTTCTGCGTTATACGTTTTACGTTATTCGATATACGTTATACGCTGTACGTTATACGTTATACGTTACACGTTCTGCGTTATACGTTATACGTTATACGTTATACATTATACGTTATACTTATTACGTAATTCGTTATACGTTATACGTTATACGTTATACTTTATACGTTATACGTTATACGTTATACGTTATACGTGATACGTGATACGTGATACGTTATACGTTATACGTTATACGTTATACGTTATACGTTATACGTTATACGTTATACGTTATACGTTATACGTTATACGTTATACGTTATACGTTATACGTTATACGTTATACGTTATACGTTATACGTTATACGTTATACGTTATACGTTATACGTTATATGTTATACGTTATACGTTATACGTTCTGCGTTTTACGTTATACGTTATACGTTATACGTTATACGTTATATGTTATACGTTATACGTTATACGTTATACGTTATACGTTATACGTTATACGTTATACGTTATACGTTATACGTTATACGTTATACGTTATACGTTATACGTTATACGTTATACGTTATACGTTATACGTTATACGTTATACGTTATACGTTATACGTTATACGTTATACGTTATACGTTATACGTTATACGTTATACGTTATACGTTATACGTTATACGTTACACGTTCTGCGTTATACGTTATACGTTATACGTTATACGCAGTACGTTATTCGATATACGTTATACGCTGTACGTTATACGTTATACGTTATACGTTATACGTTATACGTTATACGTTACACGTTCTGCGTTATACGTTATACGTTATACGTTATACGTTATACGTTATACGTTATACGTTATACGTTATACGTTATACGTTATACGTTATACGTTATACGTTATACGTTATACGTTATACGTTATACGTTATACGTTATACGTTATACGTTATACGTTATACGTTATACGTTATACGTTATACGTTATACGTTACACGTTCTGCGTTATACGTTATACGTTATACGTTATACGCAGTACGTTATTCGATATACGTTATACGCTGTACGTTAAACGTTATACGTTCTACGTTATACGTTATACGTTATACGTTATACGTTATACGTTATACGTTATACGTTATACGTTATACGTTATACGTTATACGTTATACGTTATACGTTATACGTTATACGTTATACGTTATACGTTATACGTTATACGTTATACGTTATACGTTATACGTTACACGTTCTGCGTTATACGTAATACGTTATACGTTATACGTTATACGTTATACGTTATACGTTATACGTTATACGTTATACGTTATACGTTATACGTTATACGTTATACGTTATACGTTATACGTTATACGTTATACGTTATACGTTATACGTTATACGTTATACGTTATACGTTATACGTTATACGTTATACGTTATACGTTATACGTTATACGTTATACGTTATACGTTATACGTTATACGTTATACGTTATACGTTATACGTTATACGCAGTACGTTACACGTTCTGCGTTATACGTTATACGTTATACGTTCTACGCAGTACGTTATTCGATATACGTTATACGCTGTACGTTAAACGTTATACGTTATACGTTATTCGGAATACGTTATACGCTGTACGTTATACGTTATACGTTACACGTTCTGCGTTATACGTTATACGTTATACGTTATACGCAGTACGTTATTCGATATACGTTATACGCTGTACGTTAAACGATATACGTTACACGTTCTGCGTTATACGTTTTACGTTATTCGATATACGTTATACGCTGTACGTTATACGTTATACGTTACACGTTCTGCGTTATACGTTATACGTTATACGTTATACATTATACGTTATACTTATTACGTAATTCGTTATACGTTATACGTTATACGTTATACTTTATACGTTATACGTTATACGTTATACGTTATACGTGATACGTGATACGTGATACGTGATACGTTATACGTTATACGTTATACGTTATACGTTATACGTTATACGTTATACGTTATACGTTATACGTTATACGTTATACGTTATACGTTATACGTTATACGTTATACGTTATACGTTATACGTTATACGTTATACGTTATACGTTATACGTTATATGTTATACGTTATACGTTATACGTTCTGCGTTTTACGTTATACGTTATACGTTATACGTTATACGTTATATGTTATACGTTATACGTTATACGTTATACGTTATACCTTATACGTTATACGTTATACGTTATACGTTATACGTTATACGTTATACGTTATACGTTATACGTTATACGTTATACGTTATACGTTATACGTTATACGTTATACGTTATACGTTATACGTTATACGTTATACGTTATACGTTATACGTTATACGTTATACGTTATACGTTATACGTTATACGTTACACGTTCTGCGTTATACGTTATACGTTATACGTTATACGCAGTACGTTATTCGATATACGTTATACGCTGTACGTTATACGTTATACGTTATACGTTATACGTTATACGTTATACGTTACACGTTCTGCGTTATACGTTATACGTTATACGTTATACGTTATACGTTATACGTTATACGTTATACGTTATACGTTATACGTTATACGTTATACGTTATACGTTATACGTTATACGTTATACGTTATACGTTATACGTTATACGTTATACGTTATACGTTATACGTTATACGTTATACGTTATACGTTATACGTTATACCTTATACCTTATACGTTATACGTTATACGTTATACGTTATACGTTATACGTTATACGTTATACGTTATACGTTATACGTTATACGTTATACGTTATACGTTATACGTTATACGTTATACGTTATACGTTATACGTTATACGTTATACGTTATACGTTATACGTTATACGTTATACGTTATACGTTATACGTTATACGTTATACGTTATACGTTATACGTTATACGTTATACGTTATACGTTATACGTTATACGTTATACGTTATACGTTACACGTTCTGCGTTATACGTTATACGTTATACGTTATACGTTATACGTTATACGTTATACGTTATACGTTATACGTTATACGTTATACGTTATACGTTATACGTTATACGTTACACGTTCTGCGTTATACGTTATACGTTATACGTTATACGTTATACGCAGTACGTTATTCGATATACGTTATACGCTGTACGTTAAACGTTATACGTTATACGTTATACGTTATACGTTATACGTTATACGTTATACGTTATACGTTATACGTTATACGTTATACGTTATACGTTATACGTTATACGTTATACGTTATACGTTATACGTTATACGTTATACGTTATACGTTATACGTTATACGTTATACGTTATACGTTATACGTTATACGTTATACGTTATACGTTATACGTTATACGTTATACGTTATACGTTATACGTTATACGTTATACGTTATACGTTATACGTTATACGCAGTACGTTACACGTTCTGCGTTATACGTTATACGTTATACGTTATACGCAGTACGTTATTCGATATACGTTATACGCTGTACGTTAAACGTTATACGTTATACGTTATTCGGAATACGTTATACGCTGTACGTTATACGTTATACGTTACACGTTCTGCGTTATACGTTATACGTTATACGTTATACGCAGTACGTTATTCGATATACGTTATACGCTGTACGTTAAACGATATACGTTACACGTTCTGCGTTATACGTTTTACGTTATTCGATATACGTTATACGCTGTACGTTATACGTTATACGTTACACGTTCTGCGTTATACGTTATACGTTATACGTTATACATTATACGTTATACTTATTACGTAATTCGTTATACGTTATACGTTATACGTTATACTTTATACGTTATACGTTATACGTTATACGTTATACGTGATACGTGATACGTGATACGTGATACGTTATACGTTATACGTTATACGTTATACGTTATACGTTATACGTTATACGTTATACGTTATACGTTATACGTTATACGTTATACGTTATACGTTATACGTTATACGTTATACGTTATACGTTATACGTTATACGTTATACGTTATACGTTATACGTTATACGTTATATGTTATACGTTATACGTTATACGTTCTGCGTTTTACGTTATACGTTATACGTTATACGTTATACGTTATATGTTATACGTTATACGTTATACGTTATACGTTATACCTTATACGTTATACGTTATACGTTATACGTTATACGTTATACGTTATACGTTATACGTTATACGTTATACGTTATACGTTATACGTTATACGTTATACGTTATACGTTATACGTTATACGTTATACGTTATACGTTATACGTTATACGTTATACGTTATACGTTATACGTTATACGTTATACGTTACACGTTCTGCGTTATACGTTATACGTTATACGTTATACGCAGTACGTTATTCGATATACGTTATACGCTGTACGTTATACGTTATACGTTACACGTTATACGTTATACGTTATACGTTACACGTTCTGCGTTATACGTTATACGTTATACGTTATACGTTATACGTTATACGTTATACGTTATACGTTATACGTTATACGTTATACGTTATACGTTATACGTTATACGTTATACGTTATACGTTATACGTTATACGTTATACGTTATACGTTATACGTTATACGTTATACGTTATACGTTATACGTTATACGTTACACGTTCTGCGTTATACGTTATACGTTATACGTTATACGCAGTACGTTATTCGATATACGTTATACGCTGTACGTTAAACGTTATACGTTCTACGTTATACGTTATACGTTATACGTTATACGTTATACGTTATACGTTATACGTTATACGTTATACGTTATACGTTATACGTTATACGTTATACGTTATACGTTATACGTTATACGTTATACGTTATACGTTATACGTTATACGTTATACGTTATACGTTACACGTTCTGCGTTATACGTAATACGTTATACGTTATACGTTATACGTTATACGTTATACGTTATACGTTATACGTTATACGTTATACGTTATACGTTATACGTTATACGTTATACGTTATACGTTATACGTTATACGTTATACGTTATACGTTATACGTTATACGTTATACGTTATACGTTATACGTTATACGTTATACGTTATACGTTATACGTTATACGTTATACGTTATACGTTATACGTTATACGTTATACGTTATACGTTATACGCAGTACGTTACACGTTCTGCGTTATACGTTATACGTTATACGTTATACGCAGTACGTTATTCGATATACGTTATACGCTGTACGTTAAACGTTATACGTTATACGTTATTCGGAATACGTTATACGCTGTACGTTATACGTTATACGTTACACGTTCTGCGTTATACGTTATACGTTATACGTTATACGCAGTACGTTATTCGATATACGTTATACGCTGTACGTTAAACGATATACGTTACACGTTCTGCGTTATACGTTTTACGTTATTCGATATACGTTATACGCTGTACGTTATACGTTATACGTTACACGTTCTGCGTTATACGTTATACGTTATACGTTATACATTATACGTTATACTTATTACGTAATTCGTTATACGTTATACGTTATACGTTATACGTTATACGTTATACGTTATACGTTATACGTTATACGTGATACGTGATACGTGATACGTGATACGTTATACGTTATACGTTATACGTTATACGTTATACGTTATACGTTATACGTTATACGTTATACGTTATACGTTATACGTTATACGTTATACGTTATACGTTATACGTTATACGTTATACGTTATACGTTATACGTTATACGTTATACGTTATATGTTATACGTTATACGTTATACGTTCTGCGTTTTACGTTATACGTTATACGTTATACGTTATACGTTATATGTTATACGTTATACGTTATACGTTATACGTTATACCTTATACGTTATACGTTATACGTTATACGTTATACGTTATACGTTATACGTTATACGTTATACGTTATACGTTATACGTTATACGTTATACGTTATACGTTATACGTTATACGTTATACGTTATACGTTATACGTTATACGTTATACGTTATACGTTATACGTTATACGTTATACGTTATACGTTACACGTTCTGCGTTATACGTTATACGTTATACGTTATACGCAGTACGTTATTCGATATACGTTATACGCTGTACGTTATACGTTATACGTTATACGTTATACGTTATACGTTATACGTTACACGTTCTGCGTTATACGTTATACGTTATACGTTATACGTTATACGTTATACGTTATACGTTATACGTTATACGTTATACGTTATACGTTATACGTTATACGTTATACGTTATACGTTATACGTTATACGTTATACGTTATACGTTATACGTTATACGTTATACGTTATACGTTATACGTTATACGTTATACGTTATACGTTACACGTTCTGCGTTATACGTTATACGTTATACGTTATACGCAGTACGTTATTCGATATACGTTATACGCTGTACGTTAAACGTTATACGTTCTACGTTATACGTTATACGTTATACGTTATACGTTATACGTTATACGTTATACGTTATACGTTATACGTTATACGTTATACGTTATACGTTATACGTTATACGTTATACGTTATACGTTATACGTTATACGTTATACGTTATACGTTATACGTTATACGTTACACGTTCTGCGTTATACGTAATACGTTATACGTTATACGTTATACGTTATACGTTATACGTTATACGTTATACGTTATACGTTATACGTTATACGTTATACGTTATACGTTATACGCAGTACGTTATTCGGTATACGTTATACGCTGTACGTTAAACGTTATACGTTCTACGTTATACGTTATACGTTATACGTTATACGTTATACGTTATACGTTATACGTTATACGTTATACGTTATACGTTATACGTTATACGTTATACGTTATACGTTATACGTTATACGTTATACGTTATACGTTATACGTTATACGTTATACGTTATACGTTATACGTTATACGTTATACGTTATACGTTATACGTTATACGTTATAAGTTACACGTTCTGCGTTATACGTTATACGTTATACGTTATACGTTATACGTTATACGTTATACGTTATACGTTATACGTTATACGTTTTACGTTATACGTTATACGTTATACGTTATACGTTATACGTTATACGTTATACGTTATACGTTATACGTTACACGTTCTGCGTTATACGTTATACGTTATACGTTATACGTTATACGTTATACGTTATACGTTATACGTTATACGTTATACGTTATACGTTATACGTTATACGTTATACGTTATACGTTATACGTTATACGTTATACGTTATACGTTATACGTTATACGTTATACGTTATACGTTATACGTTATACGTTATACGTTGTTCATTGTACGTTATTCGTTGTACGTTGTACGTTATACGTTATACGTTATACGTTATACGTTATACGTTATACGTTATACGTTATACGTTATACGTTATACGTTATACGTTATACGTTGTACATTGTACGTTATTCGTTGTACGTTGTACGTTATACGTTATACGTTATACGTTATACGTTATACGTTATACGTTATACGTTATACGTTATACGTTATACGTTATACGTTATACGTTATACGTTATACGTTACACGATGTACGTTATACGTTATACATTATACGTTATACGTTATACGTTATACGTTATACGTTATACGTTATACGTTATACGTTATACGTTATACGTTATACGTTATACATTATACGTTATACGTTGAACGTTTTACGTTATACGTTATACGTTATACGTTATACGTTATACGTTATACGTTATAAGTAAATACGTTATATGTTTAACGTTATACGTTATACGTTATACGTTATACGTTATACGTTATACGTTATACGTTAAAAGTTATACGTTATACGTTATACGTTACACGATGTACGTTATACGTTATACATTATACGTTATACGTTATACGTTATACGTTATACGTTATACGTTATACGTTATACGTTATACGTTATACGTTATACGTTAAACGTTTTACGTTATACGTTATACGTTATACGTTATACGTTATACGTTATACGTTATACGTTATACGTTATACGTTATACGTTATATGTTATACGTTATACGTTATACGTTATACGTTATACGTTATACGTTATACGTTATACGTTATACATTATACGTTATACGTTAAACGTTTTACGTTATACGTTATACGTTATACGTTATACGTTATACGTTACACGATGTACGTTATACGTTATACATTATACCTTATACGTTATACGTTATACGTTATACGTTATACGTTATACGTTATACGTTATACGTTATACGTTATACGTTATACATTATACGTTATACGTTAAACGTTTTACGTTATACGTTATACGTTATACGTTATACGTTATACGTTATACGTTATACGTTATACGTTATACGTTATACGTTATACGTTATACGTTATACGTTATACGTTATACGTTATACGTTATACGTTATACGTTATACGTTACACGTTATACGTTATACGTTATAAGTAAATACGTTATATGTTTAACGTTATACGTTATACGTTATACGTTATACGTTATACGTTATACGTTATACGTTATACGTTATACGTTATACGTTATATGTTATACGTTATACGTTATACGTTATACGTTATACGTTATACGTTATACGTTATACGTTATACGTTATACGTTATACGTTATACGTTATACGTTATACGTTATACGTTATACGTTATACGTTATACGTTATACGTTATACGTTATACGTTATACGTTATACGTTATACGTTATACGTTATACGTTATACGTTATACGTTATACGTTATACGTTATACGTTATACGTTATACGTTATACGTTATACGTTATACGTTATACGTTATACGTTATACGTTATACGTTATACGTTATACGTTATACGTTATACGTTATACGTTATACGTTATACGTTATACGTTATACGTTATACGTTATACGTTATACGTTATACGTTATACGTTATACGTTATACGTTATACGTTATACGTTATACGTTATACGTTATACGTTATACGTTATACGTTATACGTTACACGTTCTGCGTTATACGTTATACGTTATACGTTATACGCAGTACGTTATTCGATATACGTTATACGCTGTACGTTAAACGTTATACGTTATACGTTATTCGGAATACGTTATACGCTGTACGTTATACGTTATACGTTACACGTTCTGCGTTATACGTTATACGTTATACGTTATACGCAGTACGTTATTCGATATACGTTATACGCTGTACGATAAACGATATACGTTACACGTTCTGCGTTATACGTTTTACGTTATTCGATATACGTTATACGCTGTACGTTATACGTTTTACGTTATTCGATATACGTTATACGCTGTACGTTATACGTTATACGTTACACGTTCTGCGTTATACGTTATACGTTATACATTATACGTTATACTTATTACGTAATTCGTTATACGTTATACGTTATACGTTATACTTTATACGTTATACGTTATACGTTATACGTTATACGTTATACGTTACACGTTCTGCGTTATACGTAATACGTTATACGTTATACGTTATACGTTATACGTTATACGTTATACGTTATACGTTATACGTTATACGTTATACGTTATACGTTATACGTTATACGTTATACGTTATACGTTATACGTTATACGTTATACGTTATACGTTATACGCAGTACGTTACACGTTCTGCGTTATACGTTATACGTTATACGTTATACGCAGTACGTTATTCGATATACGTTATACGCTGTACGTTAAACGTTATACGTTATACGTTATTCGGAATACGTTATACGCTGTACGTTATACGTTATACGTTACACGTTCTGCGTTATACGTTATACGTTATACGTTATACGCAGTACGTTATTCGATATACGTTATCCGCTGTACGTTAAACGATATACGTTACACGTTCTGCGTTATACGTTTTACGTTATTCGATATACGTTATACGCTGTACGTTATACGTTATACGTTACACGTTCTGCGTTATACGTTATACGTTATACGTTATACATTATACGTTATACTTATTACGTAATTCGTTATACGTTATACGTTATACGTTATACTTTATACGTTATACGTTATACGTTATACGTTATACGTGATACGTGATACGTGATACGTGATACGTTATACGTTATACGTTATACGTTATACGTTATACGTTATACGTTATACGTTATACGTTATACGTTATACGTTATACGTTATACGTTATACGTTATACGTTATACGTTATACGTTATACGTTATACGTTATACGTTATACGTTATACGTTATACGTTATACGTTATACGTTATACGTTCTGCGTTTTACGTTATACGTTATACGTTATACGTTATACGTTATATGTTATACGTTATACGTTATACGTTATACGTTATACCTTATACGTTATACGTTATACGTTATACGTTATACGTTATACGTTATACGTTATACGTTATACGTTATACGTTATACGTTATACGTTATACGTTATACGTTATACGTTATACGTTATACGTTATACGTTATACGTTATACGTTATACGTTATACGTTATACGTTATACGTTATACGTTATACGTTATACGTAATACGTTATACGTTATACGTGATACGTGATACGTTATACGTTATACGTTATACGTTATACGTTATACGTTATACGTTATACGTTATACGTTATACGTTATACGTTATACGTTATACGTTATACGTTATACGTTCTGCGTTTTACGTTATACGTTATACGTTATACGTTATACGTTATATGTTATACGTTATACGTCATACGTTATACGTTATACCTTATACGTTATACGTTATACGTTATACGTTATACGTTATACGTTATACGTTATACGTTATACGTTATACGTTATACGTTATACGTTATACGTTATACGTTATACGTTATACGTTATACGTTATACGTTATACGTTATACGTTATACGTTATACGTTATACGTTATACGTTATACGTTATACGTTATACGTTATACGTTATACGTTATACGTTATACGTTATACGTTATACGTTATACGTTATACGTTATACGTTATACGTTATACGTTATACGTTATACGTTATACGTTATACGTTATACGTTATACGTTATACGTTATACGTTATACGTTATACGTTATACGTTATACGTTATACGTTATACGTTATACGTTATACGTTATACGTTATACGTTATACGTTATACGTTATACGTTATACGTTATACGTTACTTATACGTTATACGTTATACGTTATACGTTATACGTTATACGTTATACGTTATACGTTATACGTTATACGTTATACGTTATACGTTATACGTTATACGTTATACGTTATACGTTATACGTTATACGTTATACGTTATACGTTATACGTTATACGTTATACGTTATACGTTATACGTTATACGTTATACGTTATACGTTCTGCGTTTTACGTTATACGTTATACGTTATACGTTATACGTTATATGTTATACGTTATACGTTATACGTTATACGTTATACCTTATACGTTATACGTTATACGTTATACGTTATACGTTATACGTTATACGTTATACGTTATACGTTATACGTTATACGTTATACGTTATACGTTATACGTTATACGTTATACGTTATACGTTATACGTTATACGTTATACGTTATACGTTATACGTTATACGTTATACGTTATACGTTATACGTTATACGTTATACGTAATACGTTATACGTTATACGTGATACGTGATACGTTATACGTTATACGTTATACGTTATACGTTATACGTTATACGTTATACGTTATACGTTATACGTTATACGTTATACGTTATACGTTATACGTTATACGTTCTGCGTTTTACGTTATACGTTATACGTTATACGTTATACGTTATATGTTATACGTTATACGTCATACGTTATACGTTATACCTTATACGTTATACGTTATACGTTATACGTTATACGTTATACGTTATACGTTATACGTTATACGTTATACGTTATACGTTATACGTTATACGTTATACGTTATACGTTATACGTTATACGTTATACGTTATACGTTATACGTTATACGTTATACGTTATACGTTATACGTTATACGTTATACGTTATACGTTATACGTTATACGTTATACGTTATACGTTATACGTTATACGTTATACGTTATACGTTATACGTTATACGTTATACGGTATACGTTATACGTTATACGTTATACGTTATACGTTATACGTTATACGTTATACGTTATACGTTATACGTTATACGTTATACGTTATACGTTATACGTTATACGTTATACGTTATACGTTATACGTTATACGTTATACGTTATACGTTATACGTTATACGTTATACGTTATACGTTATACGTTATACGTTATACGTTATACGTTATACGTTATACGTTATACGTTATACGTTATACGTTATACGTTATACGTTATACGTTATACGTTATACGTTATACGTTATACGTTATACGTTATACGTTATACGTTATACGTTATACGTTATACGTTATACGTTATACGTTATACGTTATACGTTATACGTTATACGTTATACGTTATACGTTATACGTTATACGTTATACGTTATACGTTATACGTTATACGTTATACGTTATACGTTATACGTTATACCTTATACCTTATACGTTATACGTTATACGTTATACGTTATACGTTATACGTTATACGTTATACGTTATACGTTATACGTTATACGTTATACGTTATACGTTATACGTTATACGTTATACGTTATACGTTATACGTTATACGTTATACGTTATACGTTATACGTTATACGTTATACGTTATACGTTATACGTTATACGTTATACGTTATACGTTATACGTTATACGTTATACGTTATACGTTATACGTTATACGTTATACGTTATACGTTATACGTTACACGTTCTGCGTTATACGTTATACGTTATACGTTATACGTTATACGTTATACGTTATACGTTATACGTTATACGTTATACGTTATACGTTATACGTTATACGTTATACGTTACACGTTCTGCGTTATACGTTATACGTTATACGTTATACGTTATACGCAGTACGTTATTCGATATACGTTATACGCTGTACGTTAAACGTTATACGTTCTACGTTATACGTTATACGTTATACGTTATACGTTATACGTTATACGTTATACGTTATACGTTATACGTTATACGTTATACGTTATACGTTATACGTTATACGTTATACGTTATACGTTATACGTTATACGTTATACGTTATACGTTATACGTTATACGTTATACGTTATACGTTATACGTTATACGTTATACGTTATACGTTATACGTTATACGTTATACGTTATACGTTATACGTTATACGTTATACGTTATACGTTATACGTTATACGTTACACGTTCTGCGTTATACGTTATACGTTATACGTTATACGCAGTACGTTATTCGATATACGTTATACGCTGTACGTTAAACGTTATACGTTATACGTTATACGTTATACGTTATACGTTATACGTTATACGTTATACGTTATACGTTATACGTTATACGTTATACGTTATACGTTATACGTTATACGTTATACGTTATACGTTATACGTTATACGTTATACGTTATACGTTATACGTTATACGTTATACGTTATACGTTATACGTTATACGTTACACGTTCTGCGTTATACGTAATACGTTATACGTTATACGTTATACGTTATACGTTATACGTTATACGTTATACGTTATACGTTATACGTTATACGTTATACGTTATACGTTATACGTTATACGTTATACGTTATACGTTATACGCAGTACGTTATTCGATATACGTTATACGCTGTACGTTAAACGTTATACGTTCTACGTTATACGTTATACGTTATACGTTATACGTTATACGTTATACGTTATACGTTATACGTTATACGTTATACGTTATACGTTATACGTTATACGTTATACGTTATACGTTATACGTTATACGTTACACGTTCTGCGTTATACGTTATACGTTATACGTTATACGTTATACGTTATACGTTATACGTTATACGTTATACGTTATACGTTATACGTTATACGTTATACGTTATACGTTATACGTTATACGTTATACGTTATACGTTACACGTTCTGCGTTATACGTTATACGTTATACGTTATACGCAGTACGTTATTCGATATACGTTATACGCTGTACGTTAAACGTTATACGTTATACGTTATTCGGAATACGTTATACGCTGTACGTTATACGTTATACGTTACACGTTCTGCGTTATACGTTATACGTTATACGTTATACGCAGTACGTTATTCGATATACGTTATACGCTGTACGTTAAACGATATACGTTACACGTTCTGCGTTATACGTTTTACGTTATTCGATATACGTTATACGCTGTACGTTATACGTTATACGTTACACGTTCTGCGTTATACGTTATACGTTATACGTTATACATTATACGTTATACTTATTACGTAATTCGTTATACGTTATACGTTATACTTTATACGTTATACGTTATACGTTATACGTTATACGTGATACGTGATACGTGATACGTTATACGTTATACGTTATACGTTATACGTTATACGTTATACGTTATACGTTATACGTTATACGTTATACGTTATACGTTATACGTTATACGTTATACGTTATACGTTCTGCGTTTTACGTTATACGTTATACGTTATACGTTATACGTTATATGTTATACGTTATACGTTATACGTTATACGTTATACCTTATACGTTATACGTTATACGTTATACGTTATACGTTATACGTTATACGTTATACGTTATACGTTATACGTTATACGTTATACGTTATACGTTATACGTTATACGTTATACGTTATACGTTATACGTTATACGTTATACGTTATACGTTATACGTTATACGTTATACGTTATACGTTATACGTTATACGTTATACGTTATACGTTATACGTTATACGTTATACGTTATACGTTATACGTTATACGTTATACGTTATACGTTATACGTTATACGTTATACGTTATACGTTATACGTTATACGTTATACGTTATACGTTATACGTTATACGTTATACGTTATACGTTATACGTTATACGTTATACGTTATACGTTATACGTTATACGTTATACGTTATACGTTATACGTTATACGTTATACGTTATACGTTATACGTTATACGTTATACGTTATACGTTATACGTTATACGTTATACGTTATACGTTATACGTTATACGTTATACGTTATACGTTATACGTTATACGTTATACGTTATACGTTATACGTTATACGTTATACGTTATACGTTATACGTTATACGTTATACGTTATACGTTATACGTTATACGTTATACGTTACACGTTCTGCGTTATACGTTATACGTTATACGTTATACGCAGTACGTTATTCGATATACGTTATACGCTGTACGTTAAACGTTATACGTTATACGTTATTCGGAATACGTTATACGCTGTACGTTATACGTTATACGTTACACGTTCTGCGTTATACGTTATACGTTATACGTTATACGCAGTACGTTATTCGATATACGTTATACGCTGTACGTTAAACGATATACGTTATACGTTATACGTTATACGCAGTACGTTATTCGATATACGTTATACGCTGTACGTTAAACGTTATACGTTATACGTTATACGTTATACGTTATACGTTATACGTTATACGTTATACGTTATACGTTATACGTTATACGTTATACGTTATACGTTATACGTTATACGTTATACGTTATACGTTATACGTTATACGTTATACGTTATACGTTACACGTTCTGCGTTATACGTTATACGTTATACGTTATACGTTATACGTTATACGTTATACGTTATACGTTATACGTTATACGTTATACGTTATACGTTATACGTTATACGTTATACGTTATACGTTATACGTTATACGTTATACGTTATACGTTATACGTTATACGTTATACGTTATACGTTATACGTTATACGTTATACGTTATACGTTATACGTTACACGTTCTGCGTTATACGTTATACGTTATACGTTATACGTTATACGTTATACGTTATACGTTATACGTTATACGTTATACGTTATACGTTATACGTTATACGTTATACGTTACACGTTCTGCGTTATACGTTATACGTTATACGTTATACGTTATACGCAGTACGTTATTCGATATACGTTATACGCTGTACGTTAAACGTTATACGTTATACGTTATACGTTATACGTTATACGTTATACGTTATACGTTATACGTTATACGTTATACGTTATACGTTATACGTTATACGTTATACGTTATACGTTATACGTTATACGTTATACGTTATACGTTATACGTTATACGTTATACGTTATACGTTATACGTTATACGTTATACGTTATACGTTATACGTTATACGTTATACGTTATACGTTATACGTTATACGTTATACGTTATACGTTATACGTTATACGTTATACGTTATACGTTATACGTTATACGTTATACGTTATACGTTATACGTTACACGTTCTGCGTTATACGTTATACGTTATACGTTATACGCAGTACGTTATTCGATATACGTTATACGCTGTACGTTAAACGTTATACGTTATACGTTATACGTTATACGTTATACGTTATACGTTATACGTTATACGTTATACGTTATACGTTATACGTTATACGTTATACGTTATACGTTATACGTTATACGTTATACGTTATACGTTATACGTTATACGTTATACGTTATACGTTATACGTTATACGTTATACGTTATACGTTATACGTTACACGTTCTGCGTTATACGTAATACGTTATACGTTATACGTTATACGTTATACGTTATACGTTATACGTTATACGTTATACGTTATACGTTATACGTTATACGTTATACGTTATACGTTATACGTTATACGTTATACGTTATACGCAGTACGTTATTCGATATACGTTATACGCTGTACGTTAAACGTTATACGTTCTACGTTATACGTTATACGTTATACGTTATACGTTATACGTTATACGTTATACGTTATACGTTATACGTTATACGTTATACGTTATACGTTATACGTTATACGTTATACGTTATACGTTATACGTTACACGTTCTGCGTTATACGTTATACGTTATACGTTATACGTTATACGTTATACGTTATACGTTATACGTTATACGTTATACGTTATACGTTATACGTTATACGTTATACGTTATACGTTATACGTTATACGTTATACGTTACACGTTCTGCGTTATACGTTATACGTTATACGTTATACGCAGTACGTTATTCGATATACGTTATACGCTGTACGTTAAACGTTATACGTTATACGTTATTCGGAATACGTTATACGCTGTACGTTATACGTTATACGTTACACGTTCTGCGTTATACGTTATACGTTATACGTTATACGCAGTACGTTATTCGATATGCGTTATACGCTGTACGTTAAACGATATACGTTACACGTTCTGCGTTATACGTTTTACGTTATTCGATATACGTTATACGCTGTACGTTATACGTTATACGTTACACGTTCTGCGTTATACGTTATACGTTATACGTTATACATTATACGTTATACTTATTACGTAATTCGTTATACGTTATACGTTATACTTTATACGTTATACGTTATACGTTATACGTTATACGTGATACGTGATACGTGATACGTTATACGTTATACGTTATACGTTATACGTTATACGTTATACGTTATACGTTATACGTTATACGTTATACGTTATACGTTATACGTTATACGTTATACGTTCTGCGTTTTACGTTATACGTTATACGTTATACGTTATACGTTATATGTTATACGTTATACGTTATACGTTATACGTTATACCTTATACGTTATACGTTATACGTTATACGTTATACGTTATACGTTATACGTTATACGTTATACGTTATACGTTATACGTTATACGTTATACGTTATACGTTATACGTTATACGTTATACGTTATACGTTATACGTTATACGTTATACGTTATACGTTATACGTTATACGTTATACGTTATACGTTATACGTTATACGTTATACGTTATACGTTATACGTTATACGTTATACGTTATACGTTATACGTTATACGTTATACGTTATACGTTATACGTTATACGTTATACGTTATACGTTATACGTTATACGTTATACGTTATACGTTATACGTTATACGTTATACGTTATACGTTATACGTTATACGTTATACGTTATACGTTATACGTTATACGTTATACGTTATACGTTATACGTTATACGTTATACGTTATACGTTATACGTTATACGTTATACGTTATACGTTATACGTTATACGTTATACGTTATACGTTATACGTTATACGTTATACGTTATACGTTATACGTTATACGTTATACGTTATACGTTATACGTTATACGTTATACGTTATACGTTATACGTTATACGTTATACGTTATACGTTATACGTTATACGTTATACGTTACACGTTCTGCGTTATACGTTATACGTTATACGTTATACGCAGTACGTTATTCGATATACGTTATACGCTGTACGTTAAACGTTATACGTTGTACGTTATTCGGAATACGTTATACGCTGTACGTTATACGTTATACGTTACACGTTCTGCGTTATACGTTATACGTTATACGTTATACGCAGTACGTTATTCGATATACGTTATACGCTGTACGTTAAACGATATACGTTATACGTTATACGTTATACGCAGTACGTTATTCGATATACGTTATACGCTGTACGTTAAACGTTATACGTTCTACGTTATACGTTATACGTTATACGTTATACGTTATACGTTATACGTTATACGTTATACGTTATACGTTATACGTTATACGTTATACGTTATACGTTATACGTTATACGTTATACGTTATACGTTATACGTTATACGTTACACGTTCTGCGTTATACGTTATACGTTATACGTTATACGTTATACGTTATACGTTATACGTTATACGTTATACGTTATACGTTATACGTTATACGTTATACGTTATACGTTATACGTTATACGTTATACGTTATACGTTATACGTTATACGTTATACGTTATACGTTATACGTTATACGTTATACGTTACACGTTCTGCGTTATACGTTATACGTTATACGTTATACGTTATACGTTATACGTTATACGTTATACGTTGTACGTTATACGTTATACGTTATACGTTATACGTTATACGTTATACGTTATACGTTATACGTTATACGTTATACGTTATACGTTATACGTTATACGTTATACGTTATACGTTATACGTTATACGTTATACGTTATACGTTATACGTTATACGTTATACGTTATACGTTATACGTTATACGTTATACGTTATACGTTATACGTTATACGTTATACGTTATACGTTATACGTTATACGTTATACGTTATACGTTATACGTTATACGTTATACGTTATACGTTATACGTTATACGTTATACGTTATACGTTATACGTTATACGTTATACGTTATACGTTATACGTTATACGTTATACGTTATAAGTTATACGCAGTACGTTATTCGATATACGTTATACGCTGTACGTTAAACGTTATACGTTCTACGTTATACGTTATACGTTATACGTTATACGTTATACGTTATACGTTATACGTTATACGTTATACGTTATACGTTATACGTTATACGTTATACGTTATACGTTATACGTTATACGTTATACGTTATACGTTACACGTTCTGCGTTATACGTTATACGTTATACGTTATACGTTATACGTTATACGTTATACGTTATACGTTATACGTTATACGTTATACGTTATACGTTATACGTTATACGTTATACGTTATACGTTATACGTTACACGTTCTGCGTTATACGTTATACGTTATACGTTATACGTTATACGTTATACGTTATACGTTATACGTTATACGTTATACGTTATACGTTATACGTTATACGCTGTACGTTATACGTTATACGTTATACGTTATACGTTATACGTTATACGTTACACGTTCTGCGTTATACGTTATACGTTATACGTTATACGTTATACGTTATACGTTATACGTTATACGTTATACGTTATACGTTATACGTTATACGTTATACGTTATACGTTATACGTTATACGTTATACGTTATACGTTATACGTTATACGTTACACGTTCTGCGTTATACGTTATACGTTATACGTTATACGTTATACGTTATACGTTATACGTTATACGTTATACGTTATACGTTATACGTTATACGTTATACGTTATACGTTATACGTTATACGTTATACGTTATACGTTATACGTTATACGTTATACGTTATACGTTATACGTTATACGTTACACGTTCTGCGTTATACGTTATACGTTATACGTTATACGTTATACGTTATACGTTATACGTTATACGTTGTACGTTATACGTTATACGTTATACGTTATACGTTATACGTTATACGTTATACGTTATACGTTATACGTTATACGTTATACGTTATACGTTATACGTTATACGTTATACGTTATACGTTATACGTTATACGTTATACGTTATACGTTATACGTTATACGTTATACGTTATACGTTATACGTTATACGTTATACGTTATACGTTATACGTTATACGTTATACGTTATACGTTATACGTTATACGTTATACGTTATACGTTATACGTTATACGTTATACGTTATACGTTATACGTTATACGTTATACGTTATACGTTATACGTTATACGTTATACGTTATACGTTATACGTTATACGTTATAAGTTATACGCAGTACGTTATTCGATATACGTTATACGCTGTACGTTAAACGTTATACGTTCTACGTTATACGTTATACGTTATACGTTATACGTTATACGTTATACGTTATACGTTATACGTTATACGTTATACGTTATACGTTATACGTTATACGTTATACGTTATACGTTATACGTTACACGTTCTGCGTTATACGTTATACGTTATACGTTATACGTTATACGTTATACGTTATACGTTATACGTTATACGTTATACGTTATACGTTATACGTTATACGTTATACGTTATACGTTATACGTTATACGTTATACGTTATACGTTATACGTTATACGTTACACGTTCTGCGTTATACGTTATACGTTATACGTTATACGTTATACGTTATACGTTATACGTTATACGTTATACGTTATACGTTATACGTTATACGTTATACGTTATACGCTGTACGTTATACGTTATACGTTATACGTTATACGTTATACGTTATACGTTACACGTTCTGCGTTATACGTTATACGTTATACGTTATACGTTATACGTTATACGTTATACGTTATACGTTATACGTTATACGTTATACGTTATACGTTATACGTTATACGTTATACGTTATACGTTATACGTTATACGTTATACGTTATACGTTATACGTTATACGTTATACGTTATACGTTATACGTTACACGTTCTGCGTTATACGTTATACGTTATACGTTATACGCAGTACGTTATTCGATATACGTTATACGCTGTACGTTAAACGTTATACGTTCTACGTTATACGTTATACGTTATACGTTATACGTTATACGTTATACGTTATACGTTATACGTTATACGTTATACGTTATACGTTATACGTTATACGTTATACGTTATACGTTATACGTTATACGTTATACGTTATACGTTATACGCAGTACGTTATTCGATATACGTTATACGCTGTACGTTAAACGTTATACGTTCTACGTTATACGTTATACGTTATACGTTATACGTTATACGTTATACGTTATACGTTATACGTTATACGTTATACGTTATACGTTATACGTTATACGTTATACGTTATACGTTATACGTTATACGTTATACGTTATACGTTATACGTTATACGTTATACGTTATACGTTATACGTTATACGTTATACGTTATACGTTATACGTTATACGTTATACGTTATACGTTATACGTTATACGTTATACGTTATACGTTATACGTTATACGTTACACGTTCTGCGTTATACGTTATACGTTATACGTTATACGTTATACGTTATACGTTATACGTTACACGTTCTGCGTTATACGTAATACGTTATACGTTATACGTTATACGTTATACGTTATACGTTATACGTTATACGTTATACGTTATACGTTATACGTTATACGTTATACGTTATACGCAGTACGTTATTCGATATACGTTATACGCTGTACGTTAAACGTTATACGTTCTACGTTATACGTTATACGTTATACGTTATACGTTATACGTTATACGTTATACGTTACACGTTCTGCGTTATACGTTATACGTTATACGTTATACGTTATACGTTATACGTTATACGTTATACGTTATACGTTATACGTTATACGTTATACGTTATACGTTATACGTTATACGTTATACGTTATACGTTATACGTTATACGTTATACGTTATACGTTATACGTTATACGTTATACGTTATACGTTATACGTTATACGTTATACGTTATACGTTATACGTTATACGTTATACGTTACACGTTCTGCGTTATACGTTATACGTTATACGTTATACGTTATACGTTATACGTTATACGTTATACGTTATACGTTATACGTTTTACGTTATACGTTATACGTTATACGTTATACGTTATACGTTATACGTTATACGTTATACGTTATACGTTATACGTTATACGTTATACGTTATACGTTATACGTTATACGTTACACGTTCTGCGTTATACGTTATACGTTATACGTTATACGTTATACGTTATACGTTATACGTTATACGTTATACGTTATACGTTATACGTTATACGTTATACGTTATACGTTATACGTTATACGTTATACGTTATACGTTATACGTTATACGTTATACGTTATACGTTATACGTTATACGTTATACGTTATACGTTATACGTTATACGTTATACGTTATACGTTATACGTTATCGTTATACGTTATACGTTATACGTTATACGTTATACGTTATACGTTATACGTTATACGTTATACGTTATACGTTATACGTTATACGTTATACGTTATACGTTATACGTTATACGTTATACGTTATACGTTATACGTTATACGTTATACGTTATACGTTATACGTTATACGTTATACGTTTATACGTTATTAGGTTATACTTATACGTTATACGTTATACGTTATACGTTATACGTTATACGTTATACGTTATACGTTATACGTTATACGTTACACGTTATACGTTATACGTTATACGTTACACGTTCTGCGTTATACGTTATACGTTATACGCAGTACGTTATTCGATATACGTTATACGCTGTACGTTAAACGTTATACGTTATACGTTATTCGGAATACGTTATACGTTATACGTTATACGTTATACTTTATACGTTATACGTTATACGTTATACGCAGTACGTTATTCGATATACGTTATACGCTGTACGTTAAACGATATACGTTACACGTTCTGCGTTATACGTTTTACGTTATTCGATATACGTTATACGCTGTACGTTATACGTTATACGTTACACGTTCTGCGTTTATACGTTATACGTTATACGTTATACATTATACGTTATACTTATTACGTAATTCGTTATACGTTATACGTTATACGTTATACTTTATACGTTATACGTTATACGTTATACGTTATACGTTATACGTTATACGTTATACGTTATACGTTATACGTTATACGTTATACGTTATACGTTATACGTTATACGTTATACGTTATACGTTATACGTTATACGTTATACGTTATACGTTATACGTTATACGTTATACGTTATACGTTACACGTTCTGCGTTATTACGTTATACGTTATACGTTATACGTTATACGTTATACGTTATACGTTATACGTTATACGTTATACGTTATACGTTATACGTTTATACGTTATACGTTATACGTTATACGTTATACGTTATACGTTATACGTTAATACGTTATACGTTATACGTTATACGTTATACGTTATACGTTATACGTTATACGTTTTACGTTATACGTTATACGTTATACGTTATACGTTATACGTTATACGTTATACGTTATACGTTATACGTTTATACGTTATACGTTATACGTTATACGTTATACGTTATACGTTATACGTTACACGTTTCTGCGTTATACGTTATACGTTATACGTTATACGTTATACGTTATACGTTATACGTTATACGTTATACGTTATACGTTATACGTTATACGTTATACGTTATACGTTATACGTTATACGTTATACGTTATACGTTATACGTTATACGTTATACGTTATACGTTATACGTTATACGTTATACGTTATACGTTATACGTTATACGTTATACGTTATACGTTATACGTTATACGTTATACGTTATACGTTATACGTTATACGTTATACGTTATACGTTATACGTTATACGTTATACGTTATACGTTACACGTTCTGCGTTATACGTTATACGTTATACGTTATACGCAGTACGTTATTCGATATACGTTATACGCTGTACGTTAAACGTTATACGTTCTACGTTATACGTTATACGTTATACGTTATACGTTACGTTATACGTTATACGTTATACGTTATACGTTATACGTTATACGTTATACGTTATACGTTATACGTTATACGTTATACGTTATACGTTATACGTTATACGTTATACGTTATACGTTATACGTTACACGTTCTGCGTTATACGTAATACGTTATACGTTATACGTTATACGTTATACGTTATACGTTATACGTTATACGTTATACGTTATACGTTATACGTTATACGTTATACGTTATACGTTATACGTTATACGTTATACGTTTTACGTTATTCGATATACGTTATACGCTGTACGTTAAACGTTATACGTTCTACGTTATACGTTATACGTTATACGTTATACGTTATACGTTATACGTTATACGTTATACGTTATACGTTATACGTTATACGTTATACGTTATACGTTATACGTTATACGTTATACGTTACACGTTCTGCGTTATACGTTATACGTTATACGTTATACGTTATACGTTATACGTTATACGTTATACGTTATACGTTATACGTTATACGTTTATACGTTTATACGTTATACGTTATACGTTATACGTTATACGTTATACGTTATACGTTAACGTTATACGTTATACGTTATACGTTACACGTTCTGCGTTATACGGTTATACGTTATACGTTATACGCAGTACGTTATTCGATATACGTTATACGCTGTACGTTAAACGTTATACGTTATACGTTATTCGGAATACGTTATACGCTGTACGTTATACGTTATACGTTACACGTTCTGCGTTATACGTTATACGTTATACGTTATACGCAGTACGTTATTCGATATACGTTATACGCTGTACGTTAAACGATATACGTTACACGTTCTGCGTTATACGTTTTACGTTATTCGATATACGTTATACGCTGTACGTTATACGTTATACGTTACACGTTCTGCGTTATACGTTATACGTTATACGTTATACGTTATACGTTATACGTATTACGTAATTCGTTATACGTTATACGTTATACTTTATACGTTATACGTTATACGTTATACGTTATACGTGATACGTGATACGTGATACGTTATACGTTATACGTTATACGTTATACGTTATACGTTATACGTTATACGTTATACGTTATACGTTATACGTTATACGTTATACGTTATACGTTATACGTTATACGTTATACGTTATATCGTTATACGTTATACGTTATACGTATACGTTATACGTTATACGTTATACGTTATACGTTATACGTTATATACGTTATACGTTATACGTTATACGTTATACGTTATACGTTATACGTTATACGTTATACGTTATACGTTATACGTTATACGTTATACGTTATACGTTATACGTTATACGTTATACGTTATACGTTATACGTTATACGTTATACGTTATACGTTATACGTTATACGTTATACGTTATACGTTATACGTTATACGTTATACGTTATACGTTATACGTTATACGTTATACGTTATACGTTATACGTTATACGTTATACGTTATACGTTATACGTTATACGTTATACGTTATACGTTATACGTTATACGTTATATACGTTATACGTTATACGTTATACGTTATACGTTATACGTTATACGTTATACGTTATACGTTATACGTTATACGTTATACGTTATACGTATACGTTATACGTTATAACGTTATACGTTATACGTTATACGTTATACGTTATACGTTATACGTTATACGTTATACGTTTTATACGTTATACGTTATACGTTATACGTTATACGTTATACGTTATACGTTATACGTTATACGTTATACGTTATACGTTATACGTTATACGTTATACGTTATACGTTTATACGTTATACGTTACACGTTCTGCGTTATACGTTATACTTTATACGTTATACGCAGTACGTTATTCGATATACGTTATACGCTGTACGTTAAACTTTATACGTTCTACGTTATACGTTATACGTTATACGTTATACGTTATACGTTATACGTTATACGTTATACGTTATACGTTATACGTTATACGTTATACGTTATACGTTATACGTTATACGTTATACGTTATACGTTATACGTTATACGTTATACGTTATACGTTACACGTTCTGCGTTATACGTAATTACGTTATACGTTATACGTTATACGTTATACGTTATACGTTATACGTTATACGTTATACGTTATACGTTATACGTTATACGTTATACGTTAACGTTATACGTTATACGTTATACGTTATACGCAGTACGTTATTCGATATACGTTATACGCTGTACGTTAAACGTTATACGTTCTACGTTATACGTTATACGTTATACGTTATACCGTTATACGTTATACGTTATACGTTATACGTTATACGTTATACGTTATACGTTATACGTTATACGTTATACGTTATACGTTATACGTTACACGTTCTGCGTTATACGTTATACGTTATACGTTATACGTTATACGTTATACGTTATACGTTATACGTTATACGTTATACGTTATACGTTATACGTTATACGTTATACGTTATACGTTATACGTTATACGTTATACGTTATACGTTATACGTTATACGTTAGACGTTATACGTTATACGTTATACGTTACACGTTCTGCGTTATACGTTATACGTTATACGTTATACGCAGTACGTTATTCGATATACGTTATACGCTGTACGTTAAACGTTATACGTTATACGTTATTCGGAATACGTTATACGCTGTACGTTATACGTTATATCGTTACACGTTCTGCGTTATACGTTATACGTTATACGTTATACGCAGTACGTTATTCGATATACGTTATACGCTGTACGTTAAACGATATACGTTACACGTTCTGCGTTATACGTTTTACGTTATACGTTATACGTTATACGCAGTACGTTATTCGATATACGTTATACGCTGTACGTTAAACGTTATACGTTATACGTTATTCGGAATACGTTATACGCTGTACGTTATACGTTATACGTTACACGTTCTGCGTTATACGTTATACGTTATACGTTATACGCAGTACGTTATTCGATATACGTTATACGCTGTACGTTAAACGATATACGTATAACGTTATAACGCAGTACGTTATTCGATATACGTTATACGCTGTACGTTAAACGTTATACGTTCTACGTTATACGTTATACGTTATACGTTATACGTTATACGTTATACGTTATACGTTATACGTTATACGTTATACGTTATACGTTATACGTTATACGTTATACGTTATACGTTATACGTTATACGTTATACGTTATACGTTATACGTTATACGTTACACGTTCTGCGTTATACGTTATACGTTATACGTTACACGTTATACGTTATACGTTATACGTTATACGTTATACGTTATACGTTATACGTTATACGTTATACGTTATACGTTATACGTTATACGTTATACGTTATACGTTATACGTTATACGTTATACGTTATACGTTACACGTTCTGCGTTATACGTTATACGTTAACGTTATAGCGTTCGTATACGTTATACGTTATACGTTGTACGTATAGTTACGTTACGTTATACGTTATACGTTATACGTTATACGTTATTACGTTATACGTTATACGTTATACGTTATACGTTATACGTTATACGTTTATACGTTATACGTTATACGTTATACGTTATACGTTATACGTTATACGTTATACGTTATACGTTATACGTTATACGTTATACGTTATACGTTTTACGTTATACGTTATACGTTATACGTTATACGTTATACGTTATACGTTATACGTTATACGTTATACGTTATAACGTAATTACGTTATACGTTATAACGTTATACGTTACACCACGTTCTGCGTTATACGTAATACGTTATACGTTATACGTTATACGTTATACGTTATACGTTATACGTTATACGTTATAGTATACGTTATACGTTATACGTTATTACGTTATACGTTATAACGTTATACGTTATACGTTATACGCAGTACGTTACACGTCTGCGTTATACGTTATTCGTTATACGTTATACGCAAGTACGTTATTCGATATACGTTATACGCTGTACGTTTAAACGTTATACGTTATACGTTATTCGGAATACGTTACACGCTGTACGTTATACGTTATACGTTACACGTTCTGCGTTATACGTTATACGTTATACGTTATACGCAGTACGTTATTCGATATACGTTATACGCTGTACGTTAAACGATATACGTTACACGTTCTGCGTTATACGTTTTACGTTATTCGATATACGTTATACGCCTGTACGTTATACGTTATACGTTACACGTTTCTGCGTTATACGTTATACGTTATACGTTATACATTATACGTTATACTTATTACGTAATTCGTTATACGTTATACGTTATACGTTTATACTTTATACGTTATACGTTATACGTTATACGTTATACGTTATACGTTATACGTTATACGTTATACGTTATACGTTATACGTTATACGTTATACGTTATACGTTATACGTTATACGTTATACGTTATACGTTATACGTTATACGTTATACGTTATACGTTATACGTTATACGTTATACGTTACACGTTCTGCGTTATACGTTATACCGTTATACGTTATACGTTATACGTTAATACGTTATACGTTATACGTTATTAACGTTATACGTTATTACGTTTATACGTTATACGTTATACGTTATACGTTTATACGTTATACGTTATACGTTATACGTTATACGTTATACGTTATACGTTATACGTTTACGTTATACGTTATACGTTATACGTTATACTTATACGTTATACGTTATACGTTATACGTTATACTTTATACGTTATACGTTATACGTTATACGTTAACGTTATACGTTATACGTTATACGTTATACGTTATACGTTATACGTTTATACGTTATACGTTATACGTTATACGTTATACGTCTATACGTTACACGTTCTAGCGTATACGTTATACGTTATACGTTATACGTTATACGTTATACGTTATACGTTATACGGTTATACGTTATACGTTATACGTTACTATACGTTATACGTTATACTATACGTTATACGTCTACGTTATACGTTATACGTTATACGTTATACGTTATACGTTATACGTTATACGTTATACGTTATACGTTATACGTATACGTTTATACGTTATACGTTATACGTTATACGTTATACGTTACTACGTTCTGCGTTATACGTTATACGTTAACGTTATACGTTATACGTTATACGTTATACGTTATACGTTATACGTTATGACGTTATACGTTATACGTTATACGTTATACGTTATCGTTATACGTTATACGTTATACGTTATACGTTATACGTTATACGTTATACGTTATACGTTATACGTTATACGTTATACGTTATACGTTATTCGTTATACGTTATACGTTATACGTTATACGTTATACGTTATAGTACGTTATACGTTATACGTTATACGTTATACGTTAGGTTAACGTTATACGTTATACGTTATACGTTATACGTTATACGTTATACGTTATACGTTATACGTTATTACGTTATACGTTATACGTTATACGTTACACGTTCTGCGTTATACGTTATACGTTATACGTTTATACGTTTATACGTTATACGTTATACGTTATACGTTATACGTTATACGTTATACGTTATACGTTA
Source organism: Lasioglossum morio (assembly GCA_916610235.2). Classification (NCBI taxonomy): domain Eukaryota; kingdom Metazoa; phylum Arthropoda; class Insecta; order Hymenoptera; family Halictidae; genus Lasioglossum; species Lasioglossum morio. The sequence continues at coordinate 46,652 of CAKAJA020000041.1, forward strand.
TACGTTATACGCTGTACGTTATACGTTATACGTTACACGTTCTGCGTTATACGTTATACGTTATACGTTATACATTATACGTTATACTTATTACGTAATTCGTTATACGTTATAACGTTATACTTTATACGTTATACGTTATACGTTATACGTTATACGTGATACGTGATACGTGATACGTTATTACGTTATACTTATTACGTTATACGTTATACGTTATACGTTATACGTTATACGTTTATTCGTTATACGTTATACGTTATACGTTATACGTTATACGTTATACGTTATACGTTCTGCGTTTTACGTTATACGTTATACGTTATACGTTATACGTTTATACGTTATACGTTATACGTTATACTTTATACGTTATACGTTATACGTTATACGTTATACGTTACACGTTCTGCGTTATACGTTATACGTTAGTTATACGTTATACGTTATACGTTATACGTTATACGTTATACGTTATACGTTATACGTTATACGTTATACGTTATACGTTATACGTTATACGTTATACGTTATACGTTATACGTTATACGTTATACGTTATACGTTATACGTTATACGTTATACGTTATACGTTATACGTTATACGTTATACGTTATACGTTATACGTTATACGTTATACGTTATACGTTATACGTTACACGTTCTGCTTCGGCTTATACGTATACGTTATACGTTATACGTTATACGTTATACGTTATACGTTATACGTTTATACGTTATACGTTATACGTTATACGTTATACGTTTTACGTTATACGTTATACGTTATACGTTATACGTTATACGTTATACGTTATACGTTTTACGTTATACGTTATACGTTATACGTTATACGTTACACGTTCTGCGTTATACGTTATACGTTATACGTTATACGTTTATACGTTATACGTTATACGTTATACGTTATACGTTATACGTTATACGTTATACGTTATACGTTATACGTTATACGTTATACGTTTTACTTACCGTTATACGTTATACGTTATACGTTATACGTTATACGTTATACGTTATACGTTATACGTTATACGTTATACGTTATACGTTATACGTTATACGTTATACGTTATACGTTATACGTTATACGTTATACGTTATACGTTATACGTTATACGTTATACGTTATTACGTTATACGTTATACGTTATACGTTATACGTTATACGTTATACGTTATACGTTATACGTTATACGTTATACGTTATACGTTATACGTTATACGTTATACGTTATACGTTACACGTTATACGTTATACGTTATACGTTACACGTTCTGCGTTATACGTTATACGTTATACGCAGTACGTTATTCGATATACGTTATACGCTGTACGTTAAACGTTATACGTTCTACGTTATACGTTATACGTTATACGTTATACGTTATACGTTATACGTTATACGTTATACGTTATACGTTATACGTTATACGTTTATAACGTTATACGTTATACGTTATACGTTATACGTTATACGTTATGACGTTATACGTTATACGTTATACGTTATACGTTATACGTTATACGTTATACGTTACACGTTCTGCGTTATACGTAATACGTATACGTTATACGTTATACGTTATACGTTATACGTTATACGTTATACGTTATACGTTATACGTTATACGTTATACGTTATACGTTTATACGTTATACGTTTATACGTTATACGCAGTACGTTACACGTTCTGCGTTATACGTTATACGTTATACGGTATACGCAGTACGTTATTCGATATACGTTATACGCTGTACGTTAAACGTTATACGTATAACGTTATTCGGAATACGTTATACGCTGTACGTTATACGTTATACGTTACACGTTCTGCGTTATACGTTATACGTTATACGTTATACGCAGTACGTAATTCGATATACGTTATACGCTGTACGTTAAAACGATATACGTTACACCGTTCTGCGTTATACGTTTTACGTTATTCGATATACGTTATACGCTGTACGTTATACGTTATACGTTACACGTTCTGCGTTTTACGTTATACGTTATACGTTATACATTATACGTTATACTTTATTACGTAATTCGTTATACGTTATACGTTATACGTTATACTTTATACGTTATACGTTATACGTTATACGTTATACGTTATACGTTATACGTTATACGTTATACGTATACGTTATACGTTATACGTTATACGTTATACGTTATACGTTATACGTTATACGTTATACGTTATACGATATACGTTATACGTTATACGTTATACGTTATACGTTACACGTTCTGCGTTATACGTTATACGTTATACGTTATACGTTATACGTTTATACGTTATACGTTTATACGTTATACGTTATTACGTTATACGTTTATACGTTATACGTTATACGTTATACGTTATACGTTTACGTTATACGTATACGTATACGTTATACGTTATACGTTATACGTTATACGTTATACGTTATACGTTATACGTTATACGTTATACGTTATACGTTATACGTTTTTTACGTTATACGTTATACGTTATACGTTATACGTTATACGTTATACGTTATACGTTATACGTTATACGTTATACGTTATACGTTATACGTTATACGTTATACGTTATACGTTATACGTTATACGTTATACGTTACACGTTCTGCGTATAACGTATAGCGTTATACGTTATACGTTATACGTTTATACGTATACGTTATACGTTATACGTTATACGTTATACGTTATACGTTATACGTTATACGTTATACGTTATACGTTATACGTTATACGTTATACGTTATACGTTATACGTTATACGTTCTACGTTATACGTTATACGTTATACGTTATACGTTATACGTTATACGTTATACGTTATACGTTATACGTTTATACGTTATACGGTTATACGTTATACGT